>PXNZ01000161.1:0-26243 GCA_003012085.1 Trichoderma brevicompactum | reverse complement strand
ATATTACCATAGATGAAATGTACGATACGCAGTCAGCATGGCTCCATCATGGTCATCCCACGTGAAGACAACATGGTTCGCCTCTATATCCAGATCGCATCGTCCACAGACCCCGACTGGAGCCCAAGGAAGACGGCCACCGAATCTGAGGTACAAGCCTCCGCCAAGAGGATTTTGCAACCCTACTCCATCGAGTGGGAGCATGTGGAATGGTATTCAGTCTACCCCATCGGCCAGGGAATTTCAGATAGATACACTCTGGATCAGCGAGTTTTCTTAGGTGGTGATGCTTGTCACACACACAGTGTAAGTGACCGCAGCAACCTGTGTTCTTTTATCGGCTACTAAATTTTATAACTTTAGCCCAAGGCAGGCCAAGGGATGAACACAGCCTTCCTGGATGCGCTCAATTTGGCTTGGAAGATACACGCTGTGGAGAGTGGTTTCGCAGACCGAGACATCCTGAAAACGTACGAATCCGAGCGGAAAGCAGTAGCAGAATCACTGTTGGACTTCGACAATAGATACGCGAAACTTTTCTCTCAGCGCCCGCCTGCGGCTTCCGAAGTACAGGCAGCCTCAGAAACAATGCCAGATGCAGATCTGGATGCCGACAACGCATTCATCAAGACGTTCAAAGAATCCTGCGAATTCACCAGCGGCTACGGCGTCTCATATCAACCTAACGCGTTGAACTGGTCCCCAAATCACCCGGCCCAATCACCTCTCGTACAACCCAGCGGCACGACGTTGAAATCAGGACGGCTGTTTGTGAATGCGGATGTGACGAGGGTTGTTGATGCCAACGTGGTGCACCTTGAGCAGGAAGTACCCCTTAACGGGTCATTCCGCATCTTCCTGTTTGCCGGAGATCCAGTGAAGAATCGCATTGCGCTCCGCGATCTAGCAGACAACCTGACTAGCGCCAAATCGTTCTATGCAGCATACACTCGACCAGATATTGACCACGTTTCACATCACGAGAAGCACAACCCACACAGCTTGTTCTTCACTTTGTGCACCATATTCGCGGCAAAGAGGCATCGCATCGAGATCGAGCGAGATGTACCTAGCGTGTTGGCTCGTTATCGCGATCATATCTATGCGGACGACAGATGGGACCGCCGCGTGCCTGATTCGCTGGCGCCAGCGCACGCAAAGATGGGTCTTGATGAAGAGAAGGGTGGTGTTGTGGTTGTGCGGCCGGACGGGTATGTCGGCGTGGTGGCTGCTTTAGTTGAAGGGCCAGGCACCATTGACGCCCTGAACGCCTATTTTTCGGCATTTTGTACCAAGAAATTTGGAAGCGCAGCTTCCCAGTTGTAGGCCTGGCGTTCTATTACGGTTATGGAGTTGGCATTTTGGATATTCTCATTGGCATCCCACCTTCGCTCAAGGCATTGTTGTACGTCTGGTACTTAACTACTTGATGTTGGTTGTATTTAGACTAAACATTTAATGAATATCACATGAGATTTTAAACCTGCTTGTACATGATCGGCAATATCCCCTAACAGGTCGCCAATCGTTGATTCTAACAGCGGCGCTAACGTCAAGAGTCAACTGATAAGGTTATCTCTTAGCCTGCGTGAGATAATGTTGTCAAGGGTTACATGCTGGGCGATTAGATCTCATTAATCTTGCATCGGGAACTTACTTACTCTAAAGTTGGAGGAGTCGGCCTCAACAAAATGATTAGATATACTTTGACTGTCTAATTATAAACACCAATGTAGATAAGAAATACAGTATTTCGCCATATGCCGAGTATTGAACAAACTCTGATAGAGCAAAGTGTTGTGACGTCAGAGCTTAGGCAACCTAATGAGAGTTGTATCTTGCGTACCTATTATCAACTCGCAAAGGAGAAACAGACTACAAAATACGTACCTTGATATGGGAAAGCCGCGGCGGCAGGGGAAAAAAGAAACAATGGAAAAATGGCTGGACTGACAGCTAACGCGCGTTTGTTCAAAGGAATCTGCGCGGTAAATCGAAATAAAGTTGGCCAATCAGAAGCCGCCGCGCCGCGCATCTGATCTGAGTGACCTTTACCGAGGTTCTGCCGGGTAATTAATACATGACCCGCCTATATCTTGGCGACTCACCACCTGCAACTACACCTTCAGCTAGCATCTGCCATGGGCCTCCAGCTGGTGACAACCCAGCGGCTCTTCCCATCGCGACGCGGCATCTCATCGAAACTCTATCTCCCAGGTTATCAAACTCTACTTCGTATCTCCCCCAAAACTTTAATTGTATGATAAGTCTCCTGCGAAAGCCAAATCTGCGGTGCAACCCAGCACTATAAACACGTCTCGTCCCTCCCTCTCCTCTGCTGGTTCTTTCCTTTCTCCTTCACAGTTGCCTTCGGTAAGAATACTGCTTTCTTCGTACGCTTCTTCGCTTCACAGCTCTTGCTCGCTACTTGCTCTCATACTCGCTGTTTTTGCTTCTGCACTTGCTTCCATAACTGCTTTTTGCACTTTTGCTTCCAAAGCTCTTGCTTTTTCTGCTCATATCCTGCGCTTGCACTTTTGCTGCTCTTGCACTTTTTTTTGTGGTTTCACCATACTTCGCAATGGCCTACAATATGTCCGAAAACCAAACTAACTCGACCTCCGCCCAAAGGGCTTCGCCTGCTGAAAGGGATCTTCAGCAGCCCACTTCCGGTCTCCAGCAGGAGTCCTCGGTTGATTTGGCTCGCAAGGCTAGAAGACTTGCCCGCCATCCCAAGCTTTATTCGTTTCTTGAATCGGCCCCACCTGGGCCCAAGCCGGCCGTTTCCCGTCCCCGGAAATTCCTTCGGCGGACCACGGATCCGGAGAACAATCCTCCCGAAGAACCTCTCAAGAAGAAGAAGTTCTCGACCTTTAAAAAGGTATTCCCTACCCTACCGCCTATCCCAAAAGCGGCCGAGCCTCAGCTCGCCAGCGAACCCGAACCCGAACCCGAGCTTAAGAGCAAGCCCGAGCTCAACAACGAGCCTGATTTCGCTACTTCTATCCCCGCCTGGGAAGCTCTTCTTTCTCACTTTTCTCTTGTTAACCCTCGTACTTTTGATGACTTCATGAAGCTTGTGAGCCTAAACTCTCAATGCCCATGGTCTTGATTTTTTTTTGCGTATGGATAACTGACATTTTCTTAGTTCCAAATCTTTTCTGTCCAGTGCATTCTCACTTTGACCATGGCGCTCTTGCTTGCTTCTGCTGCGGTTTCTGGCTTTGGCCGGTTCGGTAAGTAGCAAGGTTGAGACTTTGCTCGGCACTGCTAATTTTTTTTTATCTAGTTTATAACCAGTACAACACACTGTTCGATTCTGATGTCCAAGACCACCCAATGACAGATGCCAATCCTGAACCTGAACCTGAGCCTGCCGCCATGAAGGAGGAGCCTACGGAAACTAACAACACTCATCCCGTTAAAGAGCAACAACCGGCTCAGCCCATGGTATCTACTGGCACTGATCCCTTTAAAGAGCAACGCCAGTCTCAGCTCATGGTTTCTACTGGCACTGACCCAATGGAAGAGGAACACCAGACTCAGCCTATGGATACTACCGGCACTGATCACATTATGGAGGAGCACCCAACTCAGCCCATTGAGGTTACCAGCACTGATTCCATGGAAGAGGAACATCCACTTCAGTCCATTGATTCGGAGCATCAAACAAATTCAAATATCAAGACGGAGCAGCCATCGCTCCGCAGCTGTCTTGTTGTGGGAGACCGACACCGACCAAGCGTCAGCAACGTGCGGTTCATGCCGGTTCCACCTTCTCCAAGTGTTTCCTCGATTAATAGCGATGATAATGACATTCGCCATCTGATCATGGATGTTGATTTTCTGAATAAAACAATGACCACCCCGCGAAGCATTTACCCGCGCGAGTATGACGACGATGACGACGAAAGTATTCTGGATTTGGACGAACTGCTTGAGTATGGTAGAGACTTATCTCAGCGTTTGCGCGACATAAATATATTCAAGAGACCACTTGAGACACCAAAACCCGATCCTACCGACCGTATCGAACAGCTGATGGCCCTGCCTTCCGTTGAGACACTCAAAATCAGCGATGAATCAAAGGCCGAGGTCGAGAAATTGCAACAGCAGGCCGCAGCAACTCGCGTTATCGACAAGCAGCGCCAGAAGCTGGAGAAGGAGAGGCTGCAGCGGGAGGAGGCACTCCGCAAGTTGAAGGAGAGGACAGCCAAGGGACCTCAGCAGCCCATCGTGGGCCCTCTCAGCGAGAGATGGATAGAGAAGATTATTAGCACGGTTGAATCGCCAGACAGCGAAGTGGTGGCCAAGACGTGCCAGGGAACACCCCTCCGACAACATGATTTCGCCACGGTAGTTGCAGCTAAGACCTGGCTCAACGACGAAATTGTCAACGGGGCGCTTGCCGGACTCGAAAGAGAAATCAACTTGGTGGCTGGAATTACCGACTACAAACAACAAGGTCGCAAGTGCCTTGTTATGAACTCATTTTTCTGGCCACGAGTCAAGCAGGCAAAGGGCCAAAAGACGCAATCAATCCTTCGCCGGATGGGCGTCACCCCGAAGAACTTTTTACTGATGGACACTGTCCTGATTCCTATTTGCGAAGATCACCACTGGACTCTCATGGTGCTTCAGCCCAAGAAGAGAAAGGTGATGCACCTGGATTCTTTCAACCGACGCTCACCTTACCCTGATCTTGCACTGGCGTGGATGTCAGACTACCTGGGCGATCTGTACACGGCCAAGCAATGGGAGGTGATGACTATGAAGACACCGCAACAAACCAACGGCTACGACTGCGGTGTACACGTGATTACAAATGGTATGTGCTTGGCTTTGGGGCTGGACCCTATCTCAAGCTACCGCGTGGAGGAGATGTCCCTCCAGAGGCTACGAATAGCCGGGATGTTGCTGAATGGAGGATTTAGCGGGGATTTTGACCTTTGGCAACAATGAATTGGAGAAGCATAGCGCAAGGCGTTGGAGGGAAACAAAATCCGCGACACAAGAGATGCGCGGACGGAGTTTGGGATTCATAGATTATCTCTTTTTTTCATTATTTTTTTTTTCTTGGTTTGGGACATTCTGTGGATTTTGGTTATGATTCATGGTCCGGAGTTGGATTTGCTGAACAGGAGGGAAAAGGGGGCCTACACAGTTGGGCTGGAGCAGACTTATTATGACTGAGTCACACTTTGGGAACATGGGAGCATATTTTAATAGCAAGGGTCCTCCATACTAAGGAGTAGAGAACAATGAATTGAAATGCATAAGCAAAACTTAATTCCAGTGCCACTATTACTGACTACTAATGTGACTGCCACTGTGAAATGTGACTGAATACCCATCCACTGACTTGTAAGTCCTGTAGTAATATTCATGAATATGTATCACACTCACTACTGCCTTGCATGGTAACACTGCAACCATGGCTAGGTAAGAAGGTACGCACAGTGATGGCGAATGGAGGCTGGGCTTGATACAATTCACCTAGGGGAGGGTTTTCGTCTTCTTTTCTGTTCCACAAGGTGATGGTTGGATGGATGGGCATGTTTCATAGTCCAATAGCTGGTGTGACGGTGGGTGGAAATGCGCAGCCTTGTGTCTCTGATGCTGTGCACACACACTACAGGCACTCTCTACTCCGCACCGTGTTCCGTGATATCATTGGGTGGCAGTACTACCTTGATGGCCGGAGCACTTAAAAAAAAAATTACATCCTGTTCTGTCCATGCTAATTATAACGATGGTAAGAAAAAGTCTACTTCCGTAACGTTTAAACTTACTGCTTGTAGTGTCAGCTCCCAAGATATAACTTACTAGCCCGGTCGATTTTATGCATGCTATTATTAGTTGGAATACGCCTTTTCTTACATCGACTTGCCTCTACTACCTGTAGTGCTAGCCGTAAGATGCACAGGCGCCTTTACTTTATATATAGACGTTAAGCTATGCCGGATTTGCGCCGCGTCTGTGGTGGCTCTAACCTAAAACTGGCCTTGTTCCCTCCACACACAGTAGCAGCCTTTTTTAGCAGGCCACCGTAGGTGTGCACCCGCAACATTGAGCGGTGTATGGTTGCTGGATTTGGGTCGGGCTGGCCGTCGAGACCGGCGTCTTTTTTTTTTTTTTTCTCCTTGGAGACGGAGAGGAAGGACTCGAAGAGTCCGTCGTAGTTCAATGCAACGACCCATGGAGTTGGCCTGTGCCACATAGCTGCCTACGTGGCAGCAGCAAGATGCACACCGGTAGATTGCATAATGGCAACGCAAGGGCTGGTGATGGTAAGCCTGTGTGCTCCGGACATGTGGTTGTGGCCCATGCAGAACCTGTTTTTTTGGGTGCAGAAAAGTGAGGCGGGCACACAGATTACGGAGGAGTACATGTCAGTGGCTGCTTGGTACTTGGTACTAAGGCAGAGTGTGAGTGTGTACTTGAGTTGCTCTTTGCCTGGTGCTTGGTATTTACTAAGCCAAGTACATCTTAGCAGTAAGGCACCAAAAGCAATAAAGCAGCAGCAGCAGCAGCAGCAGCAGCATTTGCTGGTTGGATTGCATTGGAGCCAGCAAGGCAAGGCGAGCGGCCTGCGCTGGCGGCATGTTGCATCGCTATGACATGGCGGCGGCGGCATTGTGAATCGTCATCCCGGCCCATGGCACGATTCAGTCAAAGTTGGAACGGATCAGATGGAGATGTGACGAGTCGGCACAGCCACCAGCCACCCAATCATGTCGGGTGACGCGCTTCCCAGACGGGGCCTCGCGCGCCCTTCGGGGGCTCTTGTAGGAGCAAGGATCAGCGGCTTGCTGAGGCTTCTTCTAGTGCCTTTCTAGCGGCCAAGGGCCCTCTGGACGGAGCGCTGGCGACGATGCTTAGTGAGACGCGGTAAGGCCATTTGTTTGGCCAGATGGCCAGCTTCCAGTGGGCTTCTAGTGCAGTCCGGTGGCTTGGGAGTCGCTATCGCCGACTGGACGGTGCGGTCATGCCCCCTCACAGGCTTTTGGCCCGGGGGCCACATGACTACCTACCTATACGAGACAACTGAGCATTTTGGTAGGGACGAGCCTGCAGTTTGCCAGCGGTCAGAAAGTCCACCCAAGTACCCCGCAGCCTCCGTGCTGCTGTCACGCCTTTTTTGCTCCGTAGGCGTCGCCTCTTTTCGGAGTCGCCCACTTCTCTCCCCCCCCCCTGCCTGACCCGAGCAAAGTTGTATCGAATGGGAAAGAACTGGCCACCGGGGGGTTGCAATCACCAGACTTTTCCACAACAAAGAACGGTTCCCTTGTTGCAGCAGTACCTGTACTTGCCTGACGAGGTTACTGGATACCTCGTCGCGGGGGGGTCCTGAGCGCGCGCTGCGAGGTACCGCTAGGCTGCCGAGTACTTTTCCGGCAGTGCAGTGCTCCGTACCTCGCGCCTGCCCTTTTGTCCAGCTTTGGGAAGAGATCTCCGTTCCGGCTGCCTTTCCTCCGCTTTCGTGCAGCTGAAGAGGGTTAAAGACGGCTTTCGGTCGAGCGCGTCGAATCGGTCCTGATTCAGGAACTATTTTTTTTTTCCTTCTTTTTTTTTTCTCCGTTGCTAACGAAAATAAAACGAATCAATGTGTCACGGAGAAATTATTAGCACGCAGCTGGCATGCTAGGCGATGCCGGTGGTATGCCGGTATTTGAGTTTTTGCATTGCCTTTTTCTCTCTTTACCTCTTTTGCCTCCCCTCCCAAGCTGGGAAAGAAGGGGCGGAGAAAAAAAGAAAGAACCACAGAACCCAAAACAGGGCCACTGCCGCCCACCTCCCGATCCCCGATAGGCCTCGATGCTGATTTAGCTCGCAGCCATGGCAAGCTAAGTCGCCTGTCCAGGGCCCCACCTGCCTGCGCATCTGTGCCTCTGCCCCCGCCACTCATCCACCCAGGTGGGATGTACTTCGTACAAAAGAATGTACAAGTATCTTGCTCTCTCTTTCCGCCACTCGTCCATCTTGTCCACCCTGCATTCGGATAACTCGCCTCCAGCAAGGTGCTTGAATCTCTGCACGCCACAAGACGATCCGTCCTCACCGCCGTCACTCCTTTGCGCTCGTCCGTCGAGCCTTTCTCAACCTTCCATATCCTCCTCATCCTCCTCTCCGTCGCGAACCAAAACCGTTTCATGCCCTCGTCGAGCTATCCCTTCTATTCTGCCTCTGACTCTGCCTTTGCTTCCTGCTCCGTCTTCCGTCTCTACCAAAGCAACAAATCATCTTCACCTGTGGGCCCAAGGATTACGTGACCCCGTCTAAGAGTTGGGCTGGGTTCATCGCTGAGTCTTCTTGCTCCGCTCACTTCCGGTTCAGTATTGCCAACCGACCACTCGGGGCTTGGAGTTGACCCCCTTCACTTGCCGTTGCGTCGTTCCTGGATGGTCGACGATAAACATCGATTGGCTTGATTCGCTGTTTCCACACAACCTCTGCTCGTCTCCCCGCGACAACGCATCACGCATCCTGCAGCGCCGCTATAATTGCTGTCGTTTCCCCAGAGTTCTTTTGGTAGGGGCCTGCCCAAAGTGCTCTTGCCAGAAGTCTTGCGGGCTCTTTGGTGTTGATATCCTCTAGCATGGTTAAACCCAGGATACGACCACCGCTCGGAGGCCTTTGCATAATCCCAAAACAGCAGCAGCCGCGACCCTTGTCTGCTTTCGAGGATTTCAATGATTCATCATACACATCCTACTCACGTCCCATTAGCTTCACCTCTTCATCTGAAGCATCTTCTCCTCGACACACCATGACGGGTCGGCCACCGACCCTCAACGAGATTCTTCTCGACACCGCCCCTCCACCATGGACCCTGACTGCGTTCATGGCCTACCTCTCGCAAAATCACTGCATGGAGACGCTGGAATTCACCCTCGATTCTCAGCGCTATGCCTCCGTCTACGAACAGTACCTCTCAGAAGCCAACCCCTCGGACGACAGCAGGGATCGGGTTTGCGCATGGTGGGAGAAACTGATGCAGGTCTACATAATTCCGTGCGCCCCTCGCGAAGTGAATATTCCTGCCCAGGTTCGAGATCGCCTCCTTCGCGTGCCATTTGGCCCTAACCCTCCGCATCCGTCCGAGCTTACCGAAGCTGGACACATCATATATGAACTAATGAACGATTCTCTCTTGGTTCCTTTCCTGGAATCAGTCTCGCCGCCCGCGGCCGAACACCATCATGACTTTCATCTTGGCTCACCCAAGGCATCATCTGACCGGACAGCTGCCTCGAGCAGTACAGAGCCGGAGACCCTGACGGTGGACAGCGATGGCAATTCACCTTCAGTCACGGAACCCATGACGCCTCCCACCACACCACCCACCTCGGAATGGACGTTCAATACTTCGCCAGGCGGCTTTCATCGAGCCGTAGCAGCGCATAATAAAGGCTGGAAAAAGGTTGGCGCAAAATTAGGGTTCAGCCGCAAAAGTTCCAGTCGGAGAACAACGCCCACATCTTCAGGGCCTGAGTCCGGGGAGATGAGCTATAACCCCAGTAGCCAGTCCTTCTGAGGGGTGTCAAGATGTATCAGGGAGGCCAAATCATTTTCCCATTTCTTCCTCGGCGGGACATGGCTTACGGTCCAGCATCCTAACCGTTATCATGGACTTGGGATCTCATCGGCGAATCGTCGCAGCGAGTCGCTGCACTAAGGTCCTCCACTAACGAGGCAGCACACGGCGATGCAGCCAGGCGACGGGGAGCCTGTGCGCTGGGCACGATCTTGCTGATACCCATCGTCCCATAGACGAAAGAACCCTCTCCACGCCATGGCTGTAGCGTCTCGTCCCCGCCCCTCAGCCATGCTTGTCGGAGCTCTTTGCGCCACCCTTAATATTCGATTGGCATTAATATCTAATCAAATGTCTGTGGATCATCGAATACGCATTTCTTTGTTGATATTCCACAACAAGCATACCATCATCGGGAAGCTTGAGCGGCCACTCGATTCGGGTCGGGATACCTCCTCTTTTCCATTCATGGAATATAAACATCGACACTTGACTGAATTTATATTAAACTGCTGAAGCATTTAATAATTCTTTCATTTCATCTTCACCCAAATCAAGGGTGAAGTGTACAATAAGTCTTTTGAAGCTATGCTGGGGGAGTTTTGGGGCTCCTCCGGCAGCCTCCGTTTTGATAAAGCAACGTCATACAGCGTGTTATTCAATTTACGAATTACGGGAACTACGGCCTTTTCACAACTGGAATGGAGTTCATTAGGGGTCTGGCGATACAGATAAACATTGCATTGATATTCTTCTCTCTTTTGTTATTTATAGTCAACGGAATCATGAGAGGCATGCGTGTAGGTGATACTTGATGTGTTTTTTTTTTCTCTCATATACAATCAACCTTGGCCCTGCGGCTGATTAACATCATTTTTTAATGTTAATATCAGTAGATAGAGACAGGCCAATAAATAGATGCCAAACAACTCCGCTCCGCTGGATGTGAAATGCAATGTGTAAGAGCAAGCAGTATGCAAATTTTAGTGTCTTTGCTGCTTTCCATCACATATAATTAACAACAAGCAATGTGTAAAGGATTCAGATCAAGCTAGAGTCTATTACATTTGTTGCACTTGTGACATCGCGACCTCCAGGTACCCCCTATTCTATACATGCTTCCCTTCTAGTTATATTCCCTTTCCCAAGATATATGACATGGGTCTAATATTGCTTCCTTTTTCTTCCAAATCGTGTCCTCCCCCCCTGAAGCACAGCCTTTGCCGGCGAATGGATGGCTTCAGTGTGCTTGTTTTATATTTTTAATCATCCGATTCCTGGAGGGTGAAAATACACAGGTTAGATCTCTTGGACGTTACAGCGCCTACATAAATATCACATCATCAAAAGCAGTTGCTGCTCCTTATTCGACTAAGAAATGGAAACTCCCATCTGTTTTCAACATTGGATTGCACCAATTGAGGCGTGCGCCTCCCCTTACTGCCTTCTCTCTTTAGCAGTGACAGGGATTCTTTGAGCCTGAGGTGAGCAGCACCAGTTGCTTCAATGTCTCCCCCTCCTTTATGAGTGAAAGGCACCATTCCTTGGCTGGGGAGATGCACGATAGCGACCTGTTTGCGCTGGCACCTCGGAGAGCGGTAACAAAGGCGTTCCATTCCGGAATTGCGTCATTGTCCGCGCGCTACGATCGGCTTTGTTGCTTTCGCTGGTCCTATCGTAGAGATAAAGGCCAAGGAAAGTGAGCGCAATACCCACAGCCTGCATGGAAGTCGTCGGGCTCCTAAACCAAATAATGGCCATGACGATGACAAAGACGCGCTTGATGAGACTCGCAACAGAATACGTGACTGGGGAAACCATGGATAATAATATGAATGCGATAATGTTTTGTCCAAAGTGGAATATGCCGTTGAAAACGAATTCCAACGTGAGACGGCCATGGTCCATCGAATTAGGCTTCTCACTGAGGTCTACTGAGCCATCATGGAGGAAATCCTTCAAGAGGGTGATGCCCTCTGTCCAAAACCAGATTGGCAAAGTCAAGGCAAACGCCATGCCTGACGAGTAGCACAGCAGATTGAGCTTGTCGAGCTTCTTAGATTGACCACCCGAGCCTTCAGCCTCAACTTTTGCAGCTTCATTAAACAGCTTTTTTGAGAAGATGTTTTGCGTCACAAATATGAGGGTGGCCAAAAGCGCCTCCAAAACGCCAAGCAATTGGCCCCCGTAATTCGATTTGCCGGAGCAAGCCAACATGACGCCGATGGTCAGAGGAATCAAGGAGAGATAGGTTGCGGTCGGGTATCGGATGTTGTATACCAATCTATACGCCAGCACAGTAAACAATGGCGAAAGACCTTTTATGGTGTGAACAAGCGAAACGGGAATTTTGGCCGTCGCGGTCGAGCTGAGCAGATGACCGCCAATCTGGAAGACGGCGAGGGGGAGCGTCGTCATGATGACTTCCCGACTGGGTTCGCGGATGGGGTGTCTCAAAGCAGCGATCTTGGTGCGGAGGACTGGGAAAATGCCAGCAAGCCAAGAGAGAAAGATGCAGAGAGAAGATACGAACGCAAATTGAATCAGCGTCAACGTTGCGGGCATGTCAAAGGCATTGAGTATGGACTTTGACGATGTATTCGTAAGAGCAGATGAAGTGTACCACATCAAACAAAGAATCTGCACATGAAGAAATTAATTTCCTCGGCGCCTCGTAGGATCAAATACAAGGCAGGGATTGACGTACGACAAGCTTTGGGGACACGGGGGCTCGTAGCGCATCGGCGATCTCGTGGGCGTTTTGGCTCATGCTGCCATTTCTCGCACGTATCGTTCGAAACGCATCACCAAGGCTCTTTTGGCGGCTGTGGGTGCGCCCTGACGCCGCCCACGTATTTCCTGCAGAATAACCATTGCTGCTCATGCTATTAAAGGATGTCGCCGGCGAATCCAGAGAATTAAAACCACTCGAGCCATCGTTCCCCAGACGTGGTGAGGCCCCCAGGCTCGGAAACTTTTCCATTACGCAGCGGTTGCGGTTTCTCTAGAATTCTAGGGTTCGTTTTTATTCCCGGCTGCTCGATAAATAAAGGCGATTATCGAGTACGAACGTCTCCGGGCGCGCAATACTTTGTGCTGAGTGGGTGCTGACGACTGACAATCTAGAGCGACGTCAACCTCGAGGCGGTGCTGGTGGGTTACGCCGCGGCGTCAATTGACATTTGGAACATGGGCTGAAACGAGAGACGGGATGTAAACGGTAAATTGTCCATTACCACAGTAAGGCCATTGCTGAGTTAGAAAAAAAGAATTGTCGCTATCACACCATGAGGGGGAGAGAAAAATACGAGATTAGACAAAAGGCAGAAAAAAAGATAAAGGCCCCCCTCCCCCGTGGTGGAAAGGGGATCGACAGCGCGACTTGTACAACCCAGAAGGCCGTTCTAGTTAGACAATAGGAGTGGCCAGTTAGCGCATTCTTTGTGGTGCTGTGATGGTACTCGATCCTATTAACCGATATTCGGCCGAGAGCCGCGCCCCCATCAGCCCCAGTCTTTTCACGCGCTGGCGCTGGCGGCAAACCAACGACCCATAGGATTTTTTTCTAAGTGGAAAAGCTGCTGCCACTAGTAGGGGCACTCGTTTCTGCGCAGTAGCAATTCGCCAAGGCATCAACAACACTTCATGCTTCACCGCGACCAAACTCCCGGCTCGCGCCCGCATCATCACCAACAGATTGATTAGCCGGTTTCTGATAGCCTCTGTCGCGCCTCGGCTTTCCTTACGGAGATTCCCCCAGCTCGCCGCGGCATGGGAAGAGATCCAAAGCAATACGTTGTCGCTCTCGCGGGTCTCTACGCCGTTTTCCAGCTCCTCACTCAGGCGACGAATCCAGCCGCGTTCTCCAAGCCCAATAGTAGCCTATCGCCGAACTCGGGATCACCATGGCGGCCCCAAAGATGACGAAGAACCAGATGCGGAGGGCAAAGAAGAAGGAACAAAAAAAGTCCAAGGCAGATGTGCGTCCCAACCTCCCAGCCTGCTTCACGCGTTATCCAATTCTCATACTAATGCAGATTTAGACATCTGAACAACCTAACGAGTCAATTGTCGAGAAAAAAGAGGAATCCTCAGAGCCTCTAGATGGCCCCGACGTCAAAAATGCGGCCGATTCGACCAAGCCCTCTGCTCCTGCCAACGAACCGATCCGAGAAGACCTTCTGGATGACGATCCTGCGTTTGCTGCATACAGAGACATTTTCAACAAGTTCGGCGTCTCCTTTGTAGAAGATCAAATAGCTAAGGAGGCGAATGCTGGGAACCAAGGAGACGTATTCTTTGGTGATAATGACGATATTCCCGATGAAGAGGAGGAAAACTCGGGCCAGCCGAAGCTATCAAAGAAGAAGCGGAAGCAGTTAAACAAGTTGTCAGTTGCACAGCTCAAGGCTCTCGTCAACATTCCAGAAGTGGTTGAATGGCACGATGTCTCATCCTCAGATCCACGACTCTTGGTTCAAATCAAGGCACAGAGAAACGTCGTTCCCGTACCGGCTCACTGGGCCATGAAAAGAGAATATCTATCTTCAAAGAGGGGAATTGAGAAATCGGCATTCCGATTGCCGAAATTCATAGCTGAGACTGGTATTGCAGAGATGCGCGACGCAGTGCTGGAGAAACAAGCGGAGCAGACCTTGAAGCAGAAGCAGCGAGAACGAGTCCAGCCAAAGATGGGCAAATTAGATATCGATTACCAGAGGCTATACGATGCATTTTTCCGCTTCCAGACAAAGCCAGAGCTCACGCGATTTGGTGAGGTCTACTACGAGGGCAAGGAGACCGAGGTAGACTATCAGCACTTTCGTCCCGGGGAGTTGACCGACGCGACAAAAGAGGCGCTTGGTATGCCGCCCGGAGCACCTCCTCCATGGCTCATCAACCAACAAAGATTCGGCACTCCGCCCTCCTACCCAACCTTGAGGATACCTGGTTTGAACGCTCCCCCGCCTTCCGGAGGATCCTGGGGTTTCCATCCCGGTGGTTGGGGAAAGCCTCCGGTTGACGAATTTAACCGTCCGTTGTACGGTGGCGACGTCTTTGGTCTCACCGCGCAAAACGGTGCTTCTGGACAAGCACAAGCGGTGCAACCGCAATTATCTAACGGTGACCCCGTGGAGCGCACACTATGGGGAGAGCTGCAGCCTCGTGAAGAAGAATCCGAAGAAGAGGAGGAAGAGGATGAAGAGGAAGAATCGGAAGACGATGATGTCCATGGCGGCACTGAGACTCCTAGTGGTCTCGAAACGCCAGGAGGGTATGCAAGCACGGTACATCCCGACTATTCACAACAGGGAGTCGAAACATCCATTGCTGGAGAGATGGACCTGCGCAAAGAGAGGCGTGGGTTCGATACCGAAGAGTCTTCGGCTCCTCGCTCCGCCTACACTGTTGTACCTGAGCGGCAGGTACGCGCTGAGGGCTTCTTCGGTAGCGATCGTGCATACGACATCAGTGCCGCTCAGCGCTCTGCGGCGGCGGGCATACCCGTACTAGGCGCAGACGACGATTCACGAAAGCGAAAGAAGCCCGGTGACGTAGACGTGGCAATCGATGTAGACTCACTTAACCAGCACGGCGGTCTCAGCAAGGACGAACTACGGACCAGGTATGACGCCAGCCATAAAGAGGAGGGCATCGGCGCAAGATGGGCATATGATGATGACTTGAGCCAAATGATTGCGGAGGAGAGCAGAAAGCGGCAACGTACCGAGAAGGAAAACAGCGAGCGGAAACGAGAGGGCAAGTACAAATTTTAATACAAACCGGACATGAGCAGCTTAGCTCATCTCGGGACGGTCATGGGTGTTAATTGAACAAACGGGATAAGGGATGACGGCAGCGAATGACACATGTACTCTAATTCAGTGAAGGAAGAAGAAACCAGACTTGGAAAATGAAAATGAAGAATGGTGTTGCCTGCAGGAACTTCATATATAGTAAATCTAAGGCTTCATTGATCCCATTAAACACTTCACACTCTGCCTATCGTATGCCACGTGGCCAGCCTCTTCTCAGCTGCTTACCATCTCATACCTACAATGTATGAATGGCAAACACATTGTGTACCCACCCTAATATGCCAACCAAAAAACACCAATCAATCAATAAAACAATTGACACCTCTATTCCTTGCCAAGACCATCTCTCGGCCCACTCCAGTCCAGAAAAGCAGCAGGTTTCCAAATCAAGGAATTCGGAAGCATACGCGCTCCTTGCCTCAAATTAATAGTGTGATTGAGTAAACAACATCCACAATAAGTCTCCTGGGTAGAACTTAATCGGGTGCTGGGCACAACTAGTGGCCCGGTCAGGTAGTACGAAACGGGTTGTGAATTTTTAATTCATCCTTGGTTGTGCGCATTATATCGCAGCTCATGTCAAGACTCCTGGAGCCATTGGGGTACCTGAAGTGAGGAATCTGGTTCAGCCTGCGCGCTTGCCTTGGCCTTCTTTTCCTAAGTTGATCTGCCAGCGTAGCATGCGTTACAAAGCCAATCCTCCTTGTTACCGACCGGCATGACTGCTTCCTGCTGTATGCAGTCTGAGTGATATAATCTATGAAGGCAGACCTACAATATGATATTTGATTAATATTGAAATCAAAAGAGATGAGGACATGATAATATAGAAATACCTTATTTGAGCACACCAGCATTCTTGGCCCTAGGACGGGTAGCTGGCAGATAGTGCAGCCGTTTGCGCCCTTGCGGATTTGGGTAGCTCTGGGGGGCTGCTTTGGATCTGACTCTTCTGTCTGGACGTTGGTGCCGTCGTCATCAGCCCCTTGCTGTAGCCTCATTCTGGCATCATTGATATGCGAAAATGCCTCCAGCATAATCTTGTCATCTAGCATATCACGAACTCGAAGCAAGCTAGCATGCTTGCCAAACTCCAATACACGCTGGTCAGAAGCGGCAAGCCAAGACGCTTTCTCGTGAACAAAGCTTAGCCAAGCCCTGGGAAAATAGGCAGCAGATGTAATGCTTTGGCGAAGGATATATCCATCCCATTCCCATATATACTCCTTTTCGGCAGGAGTTACGTCAGAGAAGTCGCTCGTACTCTCTCGGTGCTTTTGTATGAGCCATGTGCTGTCTAGTATCCTTCTTGGCACCTCTTGGCCTGGAATTAATCGCGCCCTACTTATAGGGTCGAAAAGTGGCTGATTAATCTTCGGCACCAAGATCTTATCGCTCTTTTGGAAGCCCGGACGCCGTTGCGCAGGCCTTAGCTGAGTGGCTACCGGCGATTGGGAAGGAAGCCTATCGTAGCTGCTTTGAACCTTTGAAAATGTGAAGATATCGTCGATGGTGTCTGATCCAAGACGAGAGGACACCCATGACTGGTCGCCAACAAGAAATGTTTCAAGGTTAAATGGCCTGACAGGCGGCTTTATCTGGTACTGCTTAAGGGGAGACGACATGGGCTCGCAACGACTAGTGACTCGAAACTGCGGTCCCTGACTCGTCGTCTCGAGCACATAGCTGTAGGCGGTATGAAAAGTTTGCAAATGGACTTGTAGTTGCTGCATCGTCTGGTGGTAGACGCCGCAAGTCACACAGCGGTAATAGTCTAGGCATACAGGCTGATCAGACGGCAAGAGATAGCTAACGCGGCCTTCATTTGTCCCGATGTGATTAGCCCGTGAACGACGCTTCCTTTCCCTTCCTTGGGCTTGGTCGCTCAAAACTTTTAAGTTATACACTTTGTTCTTTTCGCGAGTTCTCAAAGACCTCGAAGGAGTGTGCGCTCCGTCAGGACCGTCCATACCATCTTCATCAATCTCCACGGAAGATTCGTCTATGTGGTGACCATTGATGCCATTGACCCTTCCATTCATAGACGGAGCGAAGAAGTCGTCCACAAACGGTTCCGAATCAGGGTCTATAGCGTTGATGCAGGGCATTGATCCCTTCTCCAGGCGTTTTAAGGCTTTGAAGCCAGCTGTCCAGCGTAGGTCGACGTCCATGGCATAATCAGTATGGAAGGAGGGCGCATGTGCTGAATGTCCCGCAGACAAGGACAAAGAGCCCTTTAGCCTGCCAAAAATCTTGTCGAAACGACTTGACAGAACCCATGCCCTGCTAGGTGCTGAGGAGAAAACAGGGGCTTCCTGCGGCAGGCCGAAATCGCTCGAGTCCAATGGCGGCCAATGTCCACTGGGGACAGCCTCTAACTCAACTACAACGTCGTAGGAGTCTGCCAAATCAAATGTGCCGTCATCCACCCGGTTAATGAGGATGCTTTCCTGAGGGATAAAAAACGGCCTGGGGAGGTCGATGCGAGCGACCCGATGAGGACCCACGGGGTTTTTGAACGTGATCAAGTCACATAGCTGGCTCTGGCAATGAACGACCCGAAGTTCGCCATTGTCCAGTGCGAAGATGGTGACCCTGCAGCTGGCCTTGGTGGGCGTTACCTCGCGGGGCACAGCTTGGGCGTGATAAGATCTGATCTTTTTGGAATCCTTGTGGTAAATCTTGAGGACCTCGACACGGAGAGCAGGTCTGGAATCCGAAGTTTGCGGAGAAGCAATGAGATGATCAACATCAAGTGAGTCGTGTGAAGAAAGCCGTCGCCTCTTCAACGGCCTGGTCCCATCGTGGTCAATTTGATGAGATCCCTTGTGAATCGGTGAAGATACTATGTTGCCCATAGCTGCAGAGTCCTTCAAGGCTCTGGCGCCTTTAATCCAGTTGCGATGAAGAAAGGGGGCTCGACGCTGACACCTGGTTTTCACCGTCATGGCGGGATGAAACCAATCATGAGAGAAAAGGTGGTCTGTGAGACGGCGAGTGAGCCAAAGATGCAATAGAACAAACAGAACAGAGACAGAAACTGCTAGCGAAGAAGGCAATGGAGCTCCTCCTTGGCCCTAGAGCATTATGAGTTTGCACGCCTCGTTGCCGCAGCGGCAACCCAGGGGAGCGCCGAGATCTGAACGCCTGCTCCTAAGATGTCAACCGCCGGGCGTCGACGCTTACAGCAGCGGGCAACAGCCAAACGGCAGGAGGAAAAGAAGCAGAGGCCCCTTAGAAATCGTGACGGGGATGGAGGTCCCGAGAATGCGGCCAACAAGACAGAGGCTCTGACAGCGCGACGGGGGGGCTGCTAGAACGAAGCAGACGCGTGTAGATGAGACCTGGGCAAACGGGGAGTTGCCGGTTGTATCGCGGCCCCAGAAGAGCCTAGCGTCTGCGGACCTCGCTGTAAGCCACGCTTAAAATTGGCGGTGCAGTTGTGATGGTAGCCCGTAGATTGGTACCAGGTACTAGGTAATCGGCTATTAGTGTTATGGGGAACAACGTACTCGTACGGAGAACGCTACCTTGAAGAACCCGCCTACAAGCATAAGCACATTATGCGCATAGGTCGCCATCTCCATATCCGATAGCCTATACGGAGTACATTAGGTACCTATGCACAGGTAATACTTCAAAGAAGGGAGACGAAAGGAGACAAAGGGAGAGTGAGCCGAAGGGGAATTCAAGTAGTTTTCTTGTGGGGCGCTAAAAATTCGTTTGTTCCGTCTCTGTCAGATTTGCAAAGATCCCTTGTAAACAGCACTGTCCATCTTTCCTTCGCACAAAGATATGTATATATAGGTACCTACCTACCTAGGGAGTACTTGTCCAACACGATGCGGAGTGCTCTGCAAGCAAGGTGCATAACGCTAACGCAAGGTCCAGATGCCCAATATTAAGTGTTTGGCCAAGTACTACTCCGTACCTAGCAGGCAGGTAGTATTGCCCGAAGTGTCGCCAACTTCAACTTACCCGCCTTGTACCTTACCTAATGGTTGTCCGTAGTACCAATTACTCCTACCTAGGCAGTCAACGAACACCGCTCTAATAAGTTCTAACCTGTAAGCGCTACTACAATGCTATGTGCTCTATACCTGCTACCTATAGCATGTACGAAATGCCTACTATCAACTTAATCAGCGATAGCATAGGCCGTACTCTACTTTGAGACTCATAGTATATCATGATGCGGGAGTCACTCCCTCTCACTAATCAGTAGTATTGGCCATGCTCTCCTTAAAGTATAGTAGGTAAGGTAATGCACCTGTGCTCCGTGCATCTCTTGCATTTTAATTTCCGGGCAGCAGAACCCCCAGATGCTCTAGGAGACTCCACGGTATGGAGTATTGGATGGAATGTCTGGCAGGCATAGGCGCCTTACGTTAGGCACAACGTTTTACCAGCATGGTACTCCGGAATAATAACCCTGCGGACAAAGTACTTCGTACTCCGTACAGGTACCGTACATTAAACTACCGAAGCCCCGCCAGCCACTACCAAAGCTTCTCCATTGCTGGTTACGATTTCATTACTACTGTATTCGGAACTGTAGGCTCAAGGTAGCTGCTTATACTTTCTCTCGCATCTGCACGGCACCTCAGCTCCAACCAGCTCCTGATATATATTTCGCGAAGCAGCTCAATGCCCCAGCTAGCCCGCAAGCTATCACACCATAGATCGCTTCATTCTCCTGTAACCCTGTGCATATTCTATATACACATTTCTCTCAGACCTCCCAACGCCGGCGCTGTGAAATAGGTGGTACAATGCCGCTGACGCGCAGCGCCGGACAGCGCACCGTTGCTCAGAATAGCAACCTGAACTGCCGACGCAACCCAAGTCGCCAGTCTAGGGCCCATGCTTCTCGTACCAGCACTCAGTCCAATGGGTTTGCACCGTCAACTGACTCCGGAAGAGCGCGCGAGGTCTCTGCCGACTCTCCAGAATCAGATTCAAGTGCATCTTGGCCCCATTTGGAGTCTCATCATGCTCCCTCATCGCCTGTTCGGGACTCTGTTCATCGAAGGAGCAACAGGATAGCAGCTGGGCATGGTGGAAACGCAAATGATAGAGTGAAAAGACATTCACGCTCAAAGGGAACCTCCCAGAGCGTTCCATCCAACAAGAAAGGGGGCAAAGGTGATGGCAGAGGTCGCACTGTCACTGCTTTGAATTCGCCGAGCAAACGACGACACACAACCTCACAGAGCATTAGTGAGATGCCTCCGATCAGCAGTCCAGATTGGGCAGATCTTCGGATTCCTTACCAGTTCTGGGTTGACGTCTTCTTATATGCCCGCAGCGAAGGCGGCGCGGATGCACCAAATACAAACTGGCTACTTCAAGTCGCTACTTCCTGCAGGCTATTATCCGAGCCAGCGTTGACATCAATATACCGTTGTCCAATCATAAGGCACCCTTCCAAGGCGAAACGACTAGCTTCATTGCTCGAACGTTGTCCTACGGAGACTCGTTACAACTACCGGAGGAAGATAGAGTTCCTCCATATCGATATCCATGTTGTGCCTCAAGTTATAATGTATCAGCTCATCCGCCCCTTGTCGCGCCTAAAAGAGTTGATATTCTACACACCCACAGACCAGCCGCCCTACAGAAAACTCGATACCCATATCAGGTGGAACTATTCAGAGGATATATTTCTTGCTCTTGCATCGCCACTTGACGACACCGAGGGTCTCGCAGGCAAGCCAATTGCCACCAGTCTAAAAAGCTGGGAGTGGAGTGGAAGTTTGCTTGGCGGTCATGTTGCGAATTTCAGCGACATTCTTCGAATCCATCAGACACCGTCATTTGCCCACCTCACACGGCTGAGCTTTACAAATTTCCAGGTGCCTTCACTAAGAAACTTACAGCCAAGGCCCGAAACTGCTGGAGACAATTTGCAGGGCGATCTCCAAGATGATGCAGCCATTGACGCTATCGCGGATACCATCGCACAGCTCAAATTTCTTAAGCATCTCGTCTTCGAATCTTCCACTATCATGACCGATAGGCTGCTTCCTCTCCTGCCCAGAAATCTCACTCACTTAGAACTAATCAACTGCTGGGAGATCAAATCAGAAGACCTTGCCATGTTCCTCATCACTCATGGAAGTAGCCTCCGAGCCCTTACTCTGATGCACAATCAGTCTTTGAATCTTGCTTTCTTGACCATTTTGGCCGACGCCTGCCCCAGCCTGCGAGAGTTGCGCATGAACATGTCCTATTTTAGGCATCATGATTCTCTCAATGACGCGGACCCAATGTATGACTTTGCTCTTCTCCCTGATCAAGTTCCAAGGTGGCCCTCTAGTATTCGCGTAATCGACATCGAACATATTCGAAGCTGGTCTGTTGATACTGCGCAAATGTTCATTCAGACACTCGTTGATAATGCCAGAAATCTGCCAAATTTGCGCCATTTGGTCATCAAGACCATGCTCGATATTCCTTGGCAAGCTCGCGCTGCTCTGAGATCCGAACTCAGACCAATGGTTGAACGTGTATTTCTCCGGACGGTTGAGCCTCCACAGGGCACGACGACTCTCCAGCAGGCAAGCAGTACCCCCACACACCCCCGATCACGCAAGAGAAAACGATCTGGGTCATCAAAGTCTCCATTACGCAGAAGTGACAGGATTGAGGCACATGTCCGGAGCTCGCACCGTCATCCCAGGAGAGAGAACATGTCGCAGCGCGGCCAGCTCGGAAGACCACTGTACAGAGAGCCCGAGACTGACGAAGACGAGTTTGAGATTTCAGAATCATCCGATAGTGCGACCTCTGAAATTCAGCAGATGCCAGCCCCGGATACACAACTAGGGCCAACTATCCAGGGACTCTGCGATACTGTCAACATTGTGTTTGATAATCAGAAAGTGAGGGAGTTGCAATATAGCATGGAGGACTTCCTTACAGACGACGACGAGTCTTCAGGTGTGGAATGGGATGGGGATAATGATGACGATGATGAATACGGCTTTGCTGTTGCATTTTAAGGATACCAACTCTCTTCTATTCACCGTACATAACAATCAAGAGAGGAGACCGCCAAAACCCAGGCATTCCCACACGTCAAGTAACTATGACGAACCAGGTAAAATTCCAGAGAATATACGGGACGAGAGTTACAATTGGCGCAAGAGGGCAATGGGGAACCCAACCTGTATATTTATATGTGTGGGGGACACGAATGATATCGTACATCACGTAGCTGAGTGAGAATATGTGCGAACGATAGGTTGCCTCTCTTGTCCGCTCGTTTGTTCCCGCGGAGGCGGGTTTTATGCTAGCCATCATCAGGTTTCTCATTTTTGTCATCTATGGACCGCATATGGAAAAACGCCTTCTTCAATACATCATTCTACAATTAATCATATCCTGTCTGTTATTTAGCAATCCAGACGTCCGCAAATTAATAAGTATTATGTACACAGTTGCTATAGGCTAATATTGATGCCGTTTCAACATAGATAAGATGTCTAAGCCCAGTCCGTTTTATTCGTAAGAGGGGGGGGAGAAGGTGTTCATTGCCGTTAAACCCCGGGCATCGTTTAAAAAGCCGCACCTCCAATACCCTCGCCAGCTAGATTTTTCATGCTCTTTTCACTTAGATCACTCCTCATCTCCCATGCACGGGCATCTCGCTCAAGCCGCGTCCATGCGTAGAGACTCTTTCGAAGTCGTTCCTGCTTTATTCGTAGCTCCTCTCTTATTTTCTCCTCTTCATCCCTAAGCTTTCTATAATGAGGTTCAATATCCTTTGTGACGCCAAGTAAGAGGGGTGTCATGGTGGGATCTGTTTTCCCACCTGGAACAAGGGGAGGCATTGTTGCTAATAAGCTCTGAGCAAGACTATGTCTTGGCCCGTTTCCATGCTGAGCTGAGGGGCCCGTTGGCGGGTTGAAGGGTCGTTGAACAGAAGACGCTCCTGAGCCCACTACTCCATTTGAAGAAGCGGCTCGAGGACCTGTGGGAATATTCGAAGGGCCACCTGTTACGGCCGATGCTGTCGGTTGACCAGACAAGTGGCGAGATGGTGTTTGATTCCAACCCCCCCTTCCACCACGAGACGCGAAGGAGGGGCCCCTGGTCAATGGAATGTAGCCTCGAGGCCCTGAAGGTGGGTTCGTAGGACTCGTAGTATCTGTTCTGTGAGGCGCAGCAGTTGGTGTCTGAGGATTCTTCTGGATTTGCGATACAGGCAGAGTTACAGAGGCCGAAGGTATACGGGTAGCGGCGGGACCAATGGGAGGTGCTCGCAATGCTGCAGGGCCACGTGGAGGGGTTTTGGATGAACCAGAGGTGGGATCTTGTGCTGCAGTCCGTTGTGTATCTTTTACAACTGTAGCTGGTGTTGCGGCAGCATGAAGGGGAGAACCCTCCAATGTAAGGGGAGAACGAGTTTTGGCGGATTGTGATTGGGAATCAGCCCTTTCTGAGGCTGGCCGAGATGGTATCGTAGAGGAGGGTCCAAGTTCTCGCAATGGCGAGGGTCGCTTATAGGACTGATATCTATCATCTCGCCTAGTTGGTGATCTAGAACGCGGTCTGTAAACACCACTCCGCGCGGCAATGGGCGTCGTTTTCCCCGGCGGAGTCCTCTCGCGACGGCGATCTCGGGAGAACGGAGAGCGCGACCGCCTATAAGGGCTTCAGTTAGTTGATTATCAATCAAGTCTCGCTATATAGCACAAACCTATCATCTCGCCTTTCAGTATCGCGTTCCCAATCTCTGGCTCGGTTCCTTTCACGTTCCCAATCCCGTTCACGCTCGCGATCTATGTCGCGGGGCCTATCGCGCTCCCAGTCTCGTCGAGGCGATCTCGGTCGCTCATATCTATTCTCCCTTGATGGCGACTCTCTTCTCAAGGGGCTCCGACGAGGTAACGGTGATCTTCTAATAGGGGATCGGCTTCTCTCTCGTCTGCGAGGGCTTTCGCGATCTCTGGATCGCTCGCGCCGATATCGATCGCTTACACTCCGGGATCGCCTCCGTGGCGGATACCTTCCAGGCACGTAGCTATCAGATCCTGGAATGATGGGGCTTCGAGGGCGAGGGCTTCTGGTGCGTGGCGGGCTTCTGACTCTATCTCTCACAGGGCTCCTTGGTCTTCTAGGAGATCGCTCCCGTGGGGTTGGTCTCCAGGACTCTCCAGCACCATACCTAACCACTTCACCGTCATCGTACCTATGAAACTCAGCCATGCGCTCAACAAGAATTTGGCTAAAATCTGGAATCCGGGGTGTGAAAATGATTGTGTCGCATTTTCCCCTTGGCTGATACCACGCGCGCCGGTCATAAGAGGCCGGGGAAGCTTGGGGGCTAAGGTGCGCATCATCGGAAGCGACGAAATGAATATTTGATGCTCTTACCTGCGGCTTCGACCATCGCGATCGCGGTCCATGTTACAAGTAAATCGATGATAATAAAAACAAGAGACTGAAGGAAAGCCCTGGTTTGCTTGTTGTAAGAAGTTGAGGCTGGATGTCACATCAGATAGGGAGATGGATCGGAGGATATAAAGTCCGCTGTAAAAAAAAAATTGATTCATTGGTTGCGCCCACGGTGACGCTGAAACCGAAGGTCCAGCAACTTAGCCGTAGTCTTTCATACTGTCTCATGCACAGTGCAATCAATATATTATAGGAATTGTTCTTATTTAATAGACTAGGTTCCGACCTTGAACTTCTAAACAGCTTCACACACTGAAGAATAGACAAAAGAGTGAGAGATCTGTAGGAAATGAAAATACAGGCTGTAAAAAAAATAGCAGAGCAACATTGTATTTGGATTAAATGTAAACCTAAAAACAGCACAGTTATATAAGAGTCTATTTTTAGTATTGTACTAGTAGTTATTATTTAATATGATCAAATAAGTCGGACCCAAAACTGCCTTTATCGCTTTCGAGATGTACTAGGTTGGGGATTTTAGGTGCTGGTTTATCAGACGTCAATTTTGGTGCTGTCGGCATATGCGGTTGCTCAAGGCTCAAGAGACTCGACCGCCTCTTTGACTGGTATTCCCCTGATCTTAGTCGCTTAAACCAGCCGCTCGTCCGCTTCTTTTCGGAGTCCACAACGCTGGAGCCACTTTGACTGTCTGGGCGATACGCATTGGCGAGACTACGCCCACTCTCTTGGAAAATGCTTTCTGCAGAATGGTTATTAAATGTAGCAAAATACAATCAATGGCAAACGCTACCCTGTTGGCCCGACACGGCAGGACTGGACGGCGCGTCCTCGGCAAAACTTCTTGCGCCGACCTTGTTCTCGTATGTTGTTGAAGTCCCTTCCTTGCCTTCGATGCTCTCATTACTGTCCTTGGGTGTTTTGGATGTTGTATACGTCGGCTCAATCGGAGACTCCGGTGGTGGAGGAATATTGGTACCATCGGTGATGCTTCCAAAATTCAAGTTCAAGGCAGGTAATAGCTCGAAGCGCGAGCTAGCCACATTTTTCTTGTATTGAGAAGACATGATATGTTGACTACTCTGTCCTCCGATCTTGATGATGAAACGAGGTCCGAGACCTACCAGTCAATAGACAGTGCTCCGTGTAGATCATCGCTGAAGAGAAACAAAGGCACCCTGTCAGTCACGGTCCCCATGGAGTATAACCCCTATATTCTAGAGTACTCTGATGCTAGGTCGTACCTCGTACTCCGGTGTATTTAAAGAAACTACTAGTAGTAGTACATCACTCTCCTAAGGTATATTCATACACAGCTAATAAATGATGAGAAAGTTGCCGCTAATTTAGATTTTTTTATTTTTTAAAAAAAACTAAAGCTATATTTAATAATATTTTTGTTGCTTGCTTTTTCTTATAAAATAAATACTGTTCTATAAGTTTAATTATAATATTAAAGTCAAGAC
>PXNZ01000160.1:0-26661 GCA_003012085.1 Trichoderma brevicompactum | reverse complement strand
CCTCTTCTTCTTCTTCTTCTTCTTCTTCTTCTTCTTCTTCTTCTTCTTCTTTTGCGATATAACTACGGCAATCAAAATATTTACAAATGCAAAGATGAAATTATTAAACAATCAACTCTATTCAAGTTGAATTCCTGCCGAAGCCTGCAGTTGCTCTTGAGGAACATTTACGCAACTGTTGAGTGTACAATTTGTGTAAGTTCAATAATGCCTTGTCATGGATAGTTCGACTTTCTAGGCATATGAATGTATATATACTTCTCAAGAGTTGCCGACACATAGACGGACGATGGAAATATGCCAGTCATGGTTCGGCTAAGCCATGCGAAAATAAGGAAATGCATAGGTCGCCGGTTAGCTTATGGGATGATTATTGAGCAGATAGACAAGATTCTTTCCTACAGTAGAATCTGGAGCCTTTCCAAAGCATGTTATTTCAATCCGTCGGCCCTTGGTCAGGGTATCATCTAGAGGGAGACGGCGGCCTTCCAGTAACTCTCCGTCATGCTTATAATGTAGATTTTCAGACATACATTCAGGTAATTAACTTTGATGAAGACATGTTATTTCCGCAGAATTATGAGTTCAGCCTTCACCAAACAAAATATTATTGCAATTCTGCTAGATAATTATACAACTGTGAGTGTATAGCCCTTTTCGTATCTTGGCGCTTGGATACTACGTTACAACCTGTTTGGGATTGGAGTGATAGGGTACAATGGTCATTGCCACAATCAAATATCATTCATTTTCTTTTCTTTTTTTCTTCATTCTGATGTAATAACAAATGTCTACTCTACTACGCCGAGCTCATGCAAAATGGACCATACTTGACCGACACCCACGGGGAGCAATAAATACGCATCATCTTTGTTAGGATCTGTGGGCACGAATATTTTGAGCGCAGTCGAGATTAGTGCGGTCTTTTCTCTTTCCTCTTGATATTTACGTGAACTCTGCATACCGCAGAGAAGAAGATCAGGAAGCCTGGAGAGGGACTCATATCGAGCTCCACTAAAGTTGACATACCGCCCTTCTTCTGATAGTGCTGTGCAGGAGTCGTCAGTTATTTGCCTCTATCCACCCCCTTGATCCACCCAAAAGGTCAGGGCATACCTTGTACATCCATGGGAAAAGGCCTCCAATGCGTCTCCAACTGTTCTGAAAGTCCTAAACCTAATCAGCTGTGCACAATGACTCAAGGGGATAAGTTTTGCTTACTTTCTAAAAAATTCTGAAGCATGCTGCATTTGGAGTGCTTGTGCCGTAACCGATCCAGGTCAGCCGAGACAGCCGGAAGCAATGATGCTGCCTGGTGTGCGCACTTGGGGGCGTGTCTGATCAATGCCTCGAATGTGGATTTGCTTATTTTTCTTCCTCCTGACCATTGCCTCATCGGAAATGCCGTAGCCCACCAGATAAGTGTGCTTGGATCTAATGCCCGCAACCTAGCTGATCTTTCACGTGTGCTCGCGATCTTGGTCTTCATCGATACCGAGGTTGAGTTTCTACCATCCTTGACCAGAATAAGCTCCAAGTTGTGAGCAAAATGGGTAGGTGCATAGCCTTTCTGGAGAGTCTCTGTGACTCTGGCTCGACCATCGGCTAGTAAACTTTGTATCATGGCGGACAGGCAGGGCTGTGAACGGATAAACGTAGACGAGCGAGGTGCTTCTGGTGTAAGAGGTGCTTGAGGTGTAGGAGGTGCAGTTGGTGTAGGAGGTGTAGAGGGTGCTTTGCCTGTAGCGCGTGGTGAATTCAAGCTTTTAAGATAGTTACTCAAATCCCTGTGAAACTGACTTTCCCTTTATCTAGACATTCAACTCGCTTTGGACAAGGATCTTGAACCAATTACACAGTGACGCGAAACATTGGGCCCCTTCTTGAGGACTACGGCATCCCCGCATGCCTACCCAGGCATTTGTACAACGTTGCCTTCTTGATCAAGGATGGGCCGGCGAAGCTAATCTGTAGTTTGTTGTGCCACGGAGGCATCTCAATCGAATCCGATCCGGCAACCTTTTTCACGAATTCGCTTGCATCTCGGCGAGTTTGCCGCGGTAAGCTTCAGAGCCGAGATTGACTTCTAGAGACACTACTTTAACACGATCAGGTACTAGACTAACTCGCTGACGTGAGCGAGGAAACATGCACTAGGTGTTACCGCCCCTCAGTATAGGTTTAAAACTCCGAATAGCGGATAGTGAGAAGAATCCCTGAGAGCCTTGTTAATCTTGGACAGCAAGGATACATGTAGACGATTTCAATTGTTTGCACCATCGTGTGGCAAACACATGCGTAGCCCCTCTATCCTTGTGCTCAAGCGTCAGGCAGAGGGCGAAGTCCCTCATCGCTGAATCGCGAGGGTCTTCAACTCCTATCGGCCCATTGCACTTAAAAGAGTTTAGCTTTCAACACTCTTGATTCGATCAGCCACACTAGCAAGGTTTTGAGGTCATCGCCTTCTGCTCCAGCCTTATCATGCCGCCCGGTGAGGGCGTTTTGAGAGGGTAGCCTAGGTGAGGCATGGTGTTGAAGTCATGACGCTATCTCCCTCAGTCGGCAGCTACTTTTTACGCTAGTAAGGATTTTCTCTCAGTCGGATGAAACAAATAAGCGTCATCCAATACTATGATTGTCAAAAATCCGTGAAAAGTCCGTGGGAGTTCCCTTGAAATTGAGAAGCTCTGTGAAAAGCAGAAAGAGATTGATATTCATAATTATTAACATAAGCAATAGCTTCCAAAGAGGAGACAATTATAGCAAGAGCGGAACGAAATAGTCGTTCATAAGAAGACAATTGGTAATGTCTTATTTTCACGATTAGCCATATAAAGCTATTAATTCAAAATGTACGGAGCAGATACTAACATTGGTACGGAGTACATCTTTCCACCATGATGGATGGGCTGGGAGACATAGCCAGCCAGGTTGTACTCTGTACTTTGTACCAGTTTTGGAGCTTCGTCTAGGCAATACAGGCAAGGTAATCCATAACATAGTGCTTAGCATTTATAAATCCCACTTGGCGCGGATACTACGGCTGCTTTCCCGGCGGAGGCGGCACGGAGCGGTGACTTTCAAAGGGAGATCAACTGACTTATCCACCTCGTCTAGAGGCTAACACCGACGCTAGTCAGGATGCCCAAGAATTGCTACCAGCACTTGCTGGCTCATACGATATCATTCCCATCTACTCGGCACCGCGTGCTCCGTACTCCGAATGCCAAATACGAAATATGGAGTGCCGAGTAGATAGGTAACATTTAATTGGATAAGGCCTCCTTACCAGCGTAGTCACGTTAAAAAAAATACCGATAACAATACCCTTGTCCGGCACTCACCCCGATATTGAGCGGACATGGATCGGGATATTGATGAAAGTTTTTGATGCCAAAAGTCCCGGAGTTAGCACTTCCAATTGTAAAAATTACATACCCTATGATCTAATTCTTTCTTCATATAAGCTTTCAAGTTATATATGTGTGCGTAAATGGGAGGGTGGATAAATAATGACTATAACTCATGATATCACGGAATTTTACCATATATTACACAGTAAAATTAAAGAGAAGGCGCCGTCTGCTAGGGTGACTTACCTCTGATGTTCAGAGTTATTACAAGTGCTTCAGGCATGTTATTTCTCCGTCGCGATAAGTTATCCCGCTTGAGTGCGCGTATTTATCTGCCGCTGTATGTCCGCATTGCAACAAGTACGCAGTATGGTGATTCTACATGGGACCCCAGAAGGCACCCATGCATCGTTGATGAACTACTCATGCAATCTTGCCCAACTACTCATGCAATATCGTCCAACAGCTCATGCAGTGCTGGCCAATAACACCGAATACCAAGTACGCTGATGGCTGATTAGTGTCGTCACAGTCCTGAAATCGCTGTCAGAACTAATACCTAGTTGCCAAGGGCTCTCGGGTCGAGCTTTTCCGTGTCGAGACTTTATCGCATGGAGGCCCGATTCAACCTCTACGTCTCCTTTTTTCAGCAGCCCCAGAGAGAACTGCTGAAAACGCATAGCCTGATAGAGATGGCCATTTCATGTTGCATAATATATTCTTTTCCATTGTGCTACTATATTTTCTCATTTTTGTATGTTTTTGCAGCTCGCATAATGCACCATACCTAAAGGTGCGTTTGTGGGCAAAAGACATCCCAGCTCGCATACAAGTTCCAAATCCCCACAAGGCAACCCCCGTGAGCGAACAGGGTATTTACCATTACTAGTACGGAGTAGCAGTACGGAGCACTACTACTAGTGCTACTTATATCTTGCGCCCCACAGAGCTTGAATAGCCCTTGCAATGGCGTAAACGGCTGCTCCCGCCGAAGCCACTAGACAAGCAGGCTACTGTATAGAAACCTAATTTCACCGACAAGACTGCACAGAGAGAGAGGATGGGAGAAATGAGCCGATAATGCCTGTACATACCTAGCCATTGATATTTGTGCGTCTCAGAGCCGCAGAAACAGTGGCTATGGAATCTGCTGAGAGGGGGTGTAAATCCTTGACAACTGATCAATGGCAACTGGAAATGTTAATTGCTAGACGGTAGCTTTAGCGTCCAGGCTCAAATATAACTGCTGACAGAACCGAGCAAGCTTTCTAATAATACCTGTATTCACAAGCGGACAACACCTAGCCTTAGCCCGGTCATGTATAATCCCTACAAGCCCACACAGTAAAACGACAGGGACTCATCTGGTACTCCGTTCTCAATACACAAATCCAAGCAGGACCACGGACACGCAAGAAAGTGGGGCTGTCTGAATATAAGGCTGACTAGTATTATATTATTATTGCTGTTCGTATCTTTGTTGATACTTCGTAGAAATCAGCGGGATTAGAAGAGAGGCCTCTACCTGAAATGGAATGTATGTTTTTTTTTAAAAGAATGTCTCCAGCATTCTAGCCAATCAATGCATAATGTGTAAAGAATATCTCTATAATAACAACATAACAAGAGTTTGACTTTATGACTTGAAAGCGGAATCTATGTAGGTAGGCATTCAACACTCAATTGGCAGTTTCTGCAGCGCTTGCCAAATTCGGTAATTTCCCTGTTTGGCAATAAACTCCGTGCCACTTGTTAGTGACGATTTATATTCCGTAGGGAAATTATGTATGCAGGCCAGCGCACGGATCATACCGCCCTGATCCTATAGAAGGCGCGAGTTAAGAGATGATATTGAAGCCAAAGCAGCTCTGGAGATGAGGTTGTGATGGGGAAAGGGGATCATACCCTACCCTTGTGTCAGCCACGGTCCTTGATAAGGAAGATATATCGCATATACTCCGACTCCGTACGAAGTACTTAGAGTTGTAACGTGGAGGGAAGCATTAATTCGCTAATACATCGGCTAGGCAGCCACTCCAAGACCCCTTCTGTGAACAGGGATAAGAAAATGGAATTACCTGCAGACCCCACTAAATATGTCACCACAAAACTCCCACATTACACGGAGTACCATACTCTTCTGTCGTTTCAACACGTGAGAGGCTTCTAAACTATCCGTAGGAATTATAGATCTCCTTACTCAGACGCCATCCCGTAATATATTTTTAGTAAGTGATGTTCTAAATGACTAATACTAGTTCTTACAGGGGCGGCCAAGGAGGATATATCCACCAATGGACTACTTTTACAGGTTCTCGACTTCACAGCCTCTACCTTGTTTTGCTTGACCATTTTCCTTCGGGTTAGGCATACACCAGGCACTCCGTTTTCATAGCGTAATATATTTAGCTGCTAAAAAGATATACTACGGCGGACGATTTGCTCCCTAAGTCGGTTCATTTAATTTAGCTTTGACAAGGTTTATATAGTCTAATTGCTGACAGCCAAGGGAGGGTTCCAAACGACGGCTGTCTCTTCATCTGTCCGTTCTTTGCCACAAGAGTAGCACTTCTTCCAATCGGGATTGAGAGCAACCCACGAGGAGCAACCTGTACACTGACGAGCAAAGGTGTCCTTGGTGGCTTTGTCCTCTCTATAGTTGAGTTGACTATCGAAACGGCGTAGAATACCATCCCATCGGAGGGGAGCACAGCCCGACTCAATAGCAGACTTCTTGACACTGTCGGAAAACTCAATCACCTCGCGTACGATAGCATCTGGCACGGTCTCTTTCAGGGGAATTGGTGCTAGGAGCTCAATAGTTTTGCGCGCCACTTTAGCGTATTCTGGATTTAGCGATCCCCAGCACCAACCGAGGGCGTACCCAAGGAAAGTCTCACGTGTCAATACATATCTTGACTGAACGAGCCCCCAGCCAGAAAGGGCACTAGCAAGATTCTGCCAAACACCCGAAATCTGAGCGCCCAGTCTTGGATCACGGAAGCAGAGGTAGTTGAAGCGATTCATCTGATTGAGTGCTGGAATCAAGCGCTTGGCAAACTCATCGTATGGAGCCAATGTGTTGCGAATTGCAAGTTCAGCAGTCTCTGCGTTTTCAGAACTCTGTGCAGCATCCATCACTTTATGTGTGAGCTCAGCAGCGTACGTTGAAGTGGACATGCTAGCAGTAATACCGGGAGACCACAGTGGGTTAGTGAAGCCACACGCGTCGCCAATAGCCAGCCAGCCTGGCCCAGAGACAACAGGAGACTGATATGTTAAACTCTTGCGGATGTACCACGTTGTGCCTGGACCGTAGTGATTCTCTAATAGTTCGAAATTGGTCATGAACTCTTTAATTACTGAGTACTTCTCGACGAAGTAGTTGAACTTGCGCTCAGCTTCTCTGGTTCCATATGCAGACATATCCTCTGGATACTCAACATCGTTGCGAACGGCAAAGCCGAGACTTGTGACCCACTGGTATTTGAGCCCAAACATCTTGGCGAGTTCATCTGTGCTGGGAATTTGATCCCCTGGAACGCCAGCTTCGGCACAGTCGAGCAAGTACGAAAGCATGTCCATCAAGTTGGGGATTGGACTGCCTTCCCATGAGAGAAGCCGAATGACCCACACCCAGCCTTCGGGGAAGCAAAGATGGTTTGTATTAGAACTTTCGTAAAACGGCAAGTCAATTTTGCTCGTATCCTTTGGATTAGTGAAGTACCCCCAAAAGGCGTCGTAATTCCATCCCTCAAAACGGTGAATTGGAGCATTCTTGGACGCTACCCGGCGAAATCGGCCTGTTGCATCAACCAGTAGCGAAGCATTAATAGTTGCCGCGGGCGCACCATTTGACTTGCCCTTGGCAATCTCAATATTGCTTTTCTTGATACCAGCTTGGACCTTTGTGGCGTCAAAGTCAACTTCAGTTCCGTGATAGACATTGACACCATTTCGTTGTGCGAGAAGTGTAAATAGCAACTCGCTCATGGGCCTCTCAAGCTGGAAGCCACTTAAAAGAGACGCTGGCGTGCCATTAATGACGAAATCTGTGAACTTTCCTTGGTTCTCTCTGTCGAGGTAGTAGAAGCATAGCCCATCCTTGAGGCCAAAGATGCGCAAGAGATACTCGGCCGTGAGGCCATTCATTTTACACCACATGGAAAAGAGAGGAAGAGTGCTTTCACCAATTTTGTATCCAGGTTTGCTGTTCTTTTCAATGAGAGAGATCTTGAGGTTGCCTGGCCTGTGCGTGGCTGAGTGGATAGCATAAATGAGGCCGTGGATGCCGCCACCAGCAACCACAACGTCAGACTCCTTGGGAAGTTCTGAACCAGCTGCATTATTGGAGTTGAGAATCTGAGCATCGTTCAGATTGCCTGCTGCAGCACGTTCAGCAAAAGTATGCTTTGGGGTAGGCACTGTAACAGCCATAATGATGCGAGAAACAATTGTTGACAAGGAAATGGATAGAGAGATAGGATGCTACAGATTCCTAATTGTACTTTCAAAATCGGGAGGGCGTAGGCCATCTGATACCAGCTTTATATCTCTTGCTTAAGGACTGGGTGATCCTAACTTCACAGAGTTTAATTGGTTGCTCTACGAAGTACTCAACAACCATATGTTGAACACTAGTAACTTCTACGCCTTTGTTGTTTTGAGTCTTCCACCAACTCGTCCTAGTGTTGTGCTAGGAAACTGATAACCCCGGATGCTTAGTAGCCTCCTGACCGCATATCTCCCTGACCGCGTAAATTGCTTGACCGCATGTATTGCTGTCTACCCATGAATTCTTGCTCATGACTCGACGGGGAGTCTTAGCCGACTGTTCCGCACTAACATCGACTAACCCTGCAGCTGACACCGAGATACCACTACCGCGATGAGTTGTCCACTTTTTACATTGCCACTATTTGTGATGAAACTCTGCTAAATACCTGGCAAATAGTATTCGACATTGCAAAAGTACCGATAAGAGTATTTGACAAGGGTAATACGGTGTCCGGGAAGATCTATTGCGTACGCCTTTAACCTGATTTCACTTCATCCAGTGTATTGCATTGACGTCGTCAACGCTTGTTTGGTTAAACCAAGTGGCCATTCCGTAATTGTGGCTTTTAACGATGAAATCTTCAGAATGGTTGCATATCATATATAATAATAAATACACTGTTGGGATTAAGAGCAAAATGCCAAGAACATATATGAAAGCAGAGTTCAGCTCGCCTCTAATGACTTTGTTCCACTACTTCTGTTTTAAGCGTACTAGATACTAGACATATTAGTTCGCCATTCAGGCGCTTATGTGCTTCATAATTATTTTTATCTACTACTATTATATTTATCTTCCAAAAACAAAACAGAAACTCCATTTTATGCCTTGGGCCAAATGCAAGCAGAATACCAGGTGACGGCGTGCTCAATCAACAACTCCGTGCCATCATCTTCTCTAATGGCCCTATCCAAGACCATGGCGCAATGCATCGAATGTTCACGGGACATCAGGTCCGGAATAGGCCGCCCATCCTCATAGCTCAAGTGCAGTATGTCCCACGAGTACATACAATGCTTGTAGTGAAATCTTCGCTCCGTCCAGACCTCAGTGTACATCTTAAGGACCTCCGCATCATCTGGTATCGGCTGTGTGAGGTTGGCATCAGCCCACCACTTAATAGGGCCATCCTTCCTCATTCTGGTGGAATGTTTCTCATCGAGTTCAGGATCATAGCACTCAGGTGGCTGCCAGCTGAAGTTCATGTAGTCGAAGACACATCCACGCGCGATTGCTTCGGTAGAGTTGACACCACATCTTCCGGATTCTCCAGGCTTAAAGCCGGTGACTGTAGCAGGATGGTGTTTTGAGAGTCGAACGGATTGTATTGCCACCGTTATGCCAAGGGCAAGGATAACCAGCCCTCCGACGAATGGTAATCTCAAGCCCTTTGAGCGATACCAAGGGGTTCTCTCTTTCCATAGAGCGATGTCTCCATCTCGCGATTCCTCGTCAATTGAGTTCAAAAGCCGTTCTCCAGACGGGTCCGCTGTCTTTTCGGCTTCTCTTCCCATGGTAACTTGAGTTTTTGATCTGGGACTGCTGGTGAGAGCAGTGAGGTACGTGAGTATTTGCATCAAGATAGTGAGAATAAAAAAATATAGATAGGCACAGGTTTACTGAGGCGGAATGAGATGGGGTAATATATGATACTGTTATGAATGAAAGGACATGGCTGGTCTCGCTTGTTATCACCCGTTTTCGTCATTAGACGATGGACTCTTCCATACTACGATTATTTTTCATGTATGCTGCATGACCTATCCACTAAAGATCAGAATCCCCACGCGATATACCTAACCCAAGACCCATACTACTGTTCGCCCATGCCGCCTGCAACGTGGCGCATCTTACGGGCTATCCTAGGTGTGCTTCACGCAGAGCAACGGGAGTCCTTGATCAGAGTGTTCCAACAATAGTCTTTTCTTTGGCAATTTAGAGCGTATAACAAATTGAATTCACTTTACGTATCTTTCAGTATAATGTTTGTAGATGCGTTCTTTGTGTATACTGAGCTACATCATACCTTACTGCTAATGCTGCCTCATGCTACCAGCATATATTGTTCTTAGTTATCATATACACATGGAAAATGTAATAATAAGATTGAGAGAATGCTTTTGCAAAACCACTTGATACTCAAAGCACTTACACGTCAAGCACTAAAAGAGGAGTGCAACGTGTTCACGGCGCTAAGGACCCCAGAGATGCCAGGGGTCATTTTTTTTTATTGTGGGTGCAAAGGGTGCGAAGGGTGCTACAGGTGTGAAGGGTGCGAAGGGTGCGGGATGTACAGGAGTAATTAAATTAGAGTGCCAAGTGATTCTAGATCAACCCTTACCGCTGTTTATATCTTCCCCGGATCGACTACCAAACCCCAAAGAGATATGTGAAGTCTTACCGCCACTTGCGTAGCCCAAGGTTGGTTGACCAGGGATTAGCAGCGAATCAGAGTCAGCGCTGACAGGTGACTCGTGCCTCAAGTGAGATCGTCATCTTGCTTTGGAATTCGGGGAAAACCCAGGTAGATCGGCCGTCTCACTATTGGATCTGCAGGGTTGCATGTATGCCCTATACTCTCACTATCCTGGTAGCATCGCGTGTTTAGACCATAAGCCGGGAAATAGCCTCGTCCGAACCCAACTCATTTTGCTTTTGCTTTGCCCGTGGTGTTATCGCAGCCAAGGATATGGCCTGAGCAACGGAAATTGTAGTACGACTCGAGCAACGAAAATAGGGGTATAGCTCTAGTAACAAAAATAGCGGTATGGTTTGGGCAATGAAGATAGGAGTGCGATCTGAGTAATAAAGCTAGGGAATGACCTCGCTCATTAAAGTTATGGGAGTCGTTTATGCAAGAAGACTAGCAGACTTGATATCTTTCTGAAGTTGACTTTAATATTGATCTTCACTCAATTTACAAAATCTCCAAATAATTCACAATGGGTGCCTCTCACTATTCATCAAAGGTGAAAGAAGCCGAGTCTGTCGAAATACCATTTGACATGCCGGTGATCGATTTCGCCGGCCTCAATGGGTCTCCAGAGGAGCGCGCAAAATGGTTGGACGAGTTGGATCGAGGGTTCCAGACTTACGGGTTTGTGTACTTGTCGAACTCCAGTATCCCGGAGGAAATGGTTGAGGAGGCTTTTGAATGGGTGAGTCAGAGTCAGAGAACGTCAGCTTGATCATACCGACTAACGCATAAACAGTCCAAACGCCTCTTTGCTCTTCCACTTGAGGTGAAGATGAAGGCCAAACATCCGGCGTATGAGACGCCCTACAGCCATCGTGGCTATGCTCCCCAAGGTGTCGGGCATACTGTCCAGCTTCTCTTTGATCCCGATGAGATTGAAAAGACGAAGATTACTGCCCCAGAGATTAAGGAGACTTTTGAATTGGGCAACAGTATGCCAGACAGTGACCTGGTGGCCAACAATTGGGTCCCTGAGGAGGACCTTCCTGGCTTCCGCGCGTTCCACGAACGCTGGTTCGTTGCCTGCACGGAGCTCTCGCAGAGTCTGCAGCGATGCCTAGGCGAGGCGCTGAAGCTCGAAGATGTGGACCTCCTCTGCAAGCAAGAGTCCAAATACGACGCTCACATCAGTCTCATGCATTATCCAGAAATGCCCATTGAGCCGCTACGCGCGGGCACAAAGCACCGCTTAAACGCACACTCAGATTATGGCAGTCTGACGATGCTGTTCCAAGGCCAAGTTGGAGGGCTGGAGGTACATGATGGAGAGGCGTATAGGCCCATTGTCCCAAAGCGAGGGACGATCATCCTCAATGTTGGAGACATGCTTGAACGTCAAACCAATGGCCGCTGGAAGAGTTCTCTGCACCGTGTTGTTGCGCCACGCGATATCATGATGAGAGATGATTTTGAACCTGGTGCTACTGTGGTCGATAGATACGCTATTGTCTACTTTTGCCAACCGAATGCAGACGTCATGATAGATACCTTGCCAGGCTACGAAGTGCCAGGCAAGTGGAAGCCTAATATGATTGGCGACTGGGATGAGAAAATGACCAGCCTTGAGTGGCTACATAAACGATACACGGCAGAGTTTCACTAGATGGAGCCACCAAAAGGCGTGAGGATGCTATGCTATGCCTCTACCGCTGACTTTAGTCCGAAAACTAGGTTTAGACAAGCACCTGAAAACATGAATGAGTGTTTAAAACCACAGTAGAATTTAGATAGGCGTACTCAAGCTTTAAAATGAACATGTATTTTAAAATTTACATCTATTCATATTGAGTTGTAGTCTCCGTAATACATTTTGGCCATCCAGATCCCATTATAACCAAAGTTGTAATGGTGCTTAAGTACTACTATCTCATGTAAATGACTATACCACTTAAATTTATGGCCATTCCGTTGCCCAAGCTGTATCTCAACGATAATAGCTGTAAGATGGTCGAGCTAAGCGGTATGACACAATCCATGAGTCTAGTCGAGTCAGGTGGCTTGGACGGAAAGGCCCAAAGTCTCATCTTCGGCATTTGAGAAGGCGTATGCATATAGCCCTGCTGGTCTGTCAGTTGTAATATGATCGAACTGGCGGTGAGATTTCATCTACACACCTAACTGTTATGAGGAATGATGAGCGGAATCAAACTGGGCAACATTTCACCCGCATGGTATGCAGCTACGCTACTGCAGATATCTACCGCTTCTAAAACGGCGATACACTAGTTGTCTATTACCTTGCAAGGATCTAAGCGCCTGCCCCTTTGACATGGCATAGTCAGAAATAAAACTAAATAGTACTGGGGTAAGTTGTCAATGAAGGGTGTGTGCTGTAGAGGGGGTTCTGGTCTACTGAGAGTTGGATTTTAGCAAAAGAATGACATCAAAGCACTCAAATTACGTACAATGCCAAACTATAATAACTGATAATGCAATGTGCTTAGCATTTTGCAGCGAGAATCGATATTCCATAAAATATATGTAGGATAAAAATACAGGAAGTACGGCGTATTTCATCACTGTTTAATAACGTAGCTTGTAATTCATTGAGGACGCACGTGGGCTCCTATCAATTCTCTCTGCGTGAAAGCATCTTCTTAGCTAACCGGTAAGACATGATTAATTGCCGATGATGCTTATGGGGTGTAATACGTGTATCAAACTAACGTTTTGAAAACGAAAATGTTACCAAGAGACTAGGATAAGATATCAAAAGCCCAGCTATTGATCCTTGTCGAGTCATATGATTGGTACACGATAGCTTGGGGTACTCTTGCCAGATACTACTACTACTGCTTCGTACGTATAGCGTTGACACATGACAAATGTTTATCGTCCACTCTCAGCCTCCAGATCCCCCTGGTAGACGGAGGCAGGGGATAGCTTGGGCGCATGATTAGGACACTAGCCATATACTAATGTGATAGAAGGGCAGACAAATGATGCTGATGATACCCAGCATCGAAGCTCTATATAAGCTGCCTAGAAACCCCAAACATTCCCATTAACTCATAATCCATCAACACACTGAATCATTTACAATATTCAAACACCTGTCACAAATAAGCCTCTTTTTACCAAGAAACCAACACTATGAAGCTCAACTCTGCAGCCATCGTAGCCATCTTGGCCTACACTGCTTTGGCCTTGCCAACACCATCAAGCGGCAAGACCGACACTCTCAACACCATCGGTTACCGCGACCTCGAGGCCCGTAATGGCAAGACAGATGTTGGCAAGGTAGATCTCGAGCGCCGTGATGGCAAAGACGATAGCGGTAAGACGAATACTCAAGGAGACAAGAAAGTGTAGTAGATTTGAAACTAACAGTAGTAATTAGACTATCAGCTCAACTACCGCGACCTTGAGAGCCGAAACGGCAAGATGGATGTTGGAAAAGTTGACCTTGACCGTCGAAATGGAAAGATGGATGTCGGTAAAGTCGATCTTGACCGTCGAAATGGAAAGATGGATGTCGGTAAAGTCGATCTTGACCGTCGTAACGGAAAGATGGATGTTGGAAAGGTTGATCTTGACCGACGAAACGGAAAGATGGACGTCGGCAAGGTTGACCTTGACCGACGAAATGGAAAGATGGACGTTGGAAAAGTTGATCTTGATCGCCGAAACGGTAAGATGGATGTTGGAAAGGCGGATCTCGAGAGCCGCAATGGAAAGATGGACGTTGGCAAGGCGGATCTAGAAAGCCGAAATGGCAAGATGGACGTTGGCAAAGTTGATCTTGATCGTCGAAATGGCAAGATGGATGTTGGAAAGGCAGACCTCGAGAGCCGCAACGGTAAAATGGATATCGGTAAGGCGGATCTCGAGAGCCGCAATGGAAAGATGGACGTTGGCAAAGTTGATCTTGGTCGACGAAATGGCAAGATGGATGTTGGCAAAGTTGATCTTGATCGTCGAAACGGTAAGATGGATGTTGGAAAGGCAGACCTCGAGAGCCGCAACGGTAAGATGGATGTCGGTAAGGCGGATCTCGAGAGCCGCAATGGAAAGATGGATGTTGGCAAAGCAGATGTGTGATTTTCTTATAGATAATGTTGATTTTTCGCAAATGATATTAAAAGCAAAAGTTCTTTACCAATTAGCTGATTATTATGAGCAAATATCCCCGATAAATACTGTACCTGAAGGTAGCTATATTGTATACAATCAGGGCTGAAAAACTGGAAAACTACATTGCAAGTCACTCAAGTGCCAATGTTGAATGCCCTTTCATATCATTACGTTGCTTTCGTTGCATCCAACATCACTGCGTTTTGAAGCGCCACTAGCTGACCCTCACAATGCCCCGACAACCGCCACAGAATTCTGGTAGAGGCTCTTCAAATTACATAGTTACAATATCCCTGAATGCTAACTGAGACTTCTGGTGCTAATTCAGAGAATAAGACTGTGTATTCTGGACCACAATCTCCTGGTAGCCAAAACCGTATCCTCTCCGCTCTACGAAATACAATTATTCGAGCAGTTGGGAGAATATCCTCATTTTGTCAGTTGATATGAGAATTAATATTCATGCTCTGAATATTTTTATCTGAATTCTGCAATTTATATCATCCAACTGTTGTAGGATACAAATACATACCGTCGAAGAGTACATAGATCAAACTGGAGAGGACAATGAGATGGTGTATAAATTCTTCTGTCTGCATTCTCCCAGTAATGATGCTATATATTCTTGCATTGCGATATGATGCTGCCATGATTTCATTGTCTGGTGAAAATCCCAGAGAAATAAGAGTAGCATCGCAAACAGTCAAATCGGCCACGAATCTGACTGCCGTCTTGCCTGTTTTGAGCATTATCTATTCGAGAAACAATTAGGTTTCAATTCTGAGACTCCCCTGTTGTTGTAACTTCCTAGCTATGTTTGCAATCATCTTTGTCTCAGTACCTTGTAAAATCGTTAGTTAAAAGACAGAGTCGAGACTCAGAACATCCACAGCGCCCAAAATTCTTCATCTTTGGCCTTATGGATGATGGAAGTATCTAGCCATACATTACATAGGCTTGAATTCTTTGACATAATGGCAACGTGGATAGGATGTTCCTGTACGTCTAACGTAAGAGACCGAACAATCAGATCTACCATGGGCAAACTATCCAACCAATCCTTCCCCAATCAGACTATACCGTCTACACGCGCAGGTTAGAATTCCCGGAATACTCCACAGATTTGTGCTCGTGGCTCTTTATTAAACCTCACTTTTACTTCGCCCCTTTACTGATTGAGCTATTGCTAGAGGCCTTTTGCGCGTTTGCGGAAGACATATGTTGTGCGAAAACGATGGCTTTATATGTAAGAGCTTTCAGAAATCTTCAAGAAGCGATTTACTAGAATTAAAGATGCGGATCTGAAATACAGCGGTTCCTCTGTGGGACATGCTGTCGGCCGATAAAGAGCGGGAAAACACGGCGTGTGCTGACCGCAACCCAGTCAGCAATCATCATGTCCCATGACTTCCGCTATAGAGAGAGCATTGTTACTGATGGTTCGGGTAGCTACGAAGTCCTATATCCGATATTCCGCCATTTCCATATAAGACTTTCCGTTTCACGTTCAAGGTTGCCTTAACTCCGGCTTTGGTATTGCTCGGATATGAGAGTCTTGGTAATTATTGCAGCTTTGTTGATACCGCAATACCAGTATGCGTTTGTCAGCTATAGGCTTAATGTAATACTAAACTTAATGTCAAGCTTAAGTAAGGGTGTAAATGCTGAAATTAACAGAGGAGTGTATCCTAAGGCTCCTGGAGTGAGATAATGAATCGTGCATTTGGACTGCACTGAGTTGAATATTACTGTTGAAGCTTTTACTGTAGTTAATCTCATTACCATAGCCAAATTAATAGAGCAGCTATTCTTCCAGCCTACAAGCCATGTACAAAATTACTAACTATTTTCTCGTGTCATGATGCCAAGTATGTAATCACTCTGCCCCTGCATTCTCCGCTGTTTGCTTAGAATAGACCCATGAGAATTCCCGACGATTCCTGCTCTTTGGCAGCGAGATTACTGATATATGACTGCCTTGAGGCTGAAATCAGCAAGTATATAAACTTGTTGATCTTTGTCTTTCCATGTTTGCGATTGTCAGAATCATTATTCTTTCTTCATCCTTTTCGTCGTATCAACCGCCAGGATGCTGACACACGGTATCTATATGCTGGCATTGAGCTTTTTTGGCCAGGGAACTGCCGCTCATACTTATTCTGAATCTAATACTGCTTTGAGAGATGTAGACGCTCGAATGATGTCTTATCTCGAGACCGTGCAGAATGGAACTGCCTCTGTGAAAGGCTTGCCACCAAGGGCGACGCCCTCCGGATGTTCACTTGCTGTACGTATTCATAAAAATGTCTTTAGTATACCCACGAACGAGCCAGATATCTAAAAGGCTAATAGTGTAATTTCCTTGACTCTGAGATTCCAGGCAGTGTGTCTTTTCCTGGCAGCCCGGCTTATAGTCTCCTAGCCGCTGGCTATTGGACAACACAACAAGCAGAGACTAACCCCGGCTGCCGCTTTTCTCCAAATTCAGCTTCTGAGGTTGCTCAAGGTGTTCTGGCACTTCGATCTGCCAATTGCCAATTCGCGGTCAAGAGCGGAGGGCATTCTGTTTTCTCTGGAGCCTCAAGTATTGACGGTGGCGTTACGATACACTTGGCCAACCTGAAGCAATTGAGTTTATCTGGTGATCATTCACAGCTATCAGTCGGTACAGGTAATAGGTGGGTAGATGTAATGGGCTTCCTTGATGGAAAAGGAATCACGGTGATTGGGGGAAGAGTCGCAGGAGTTGGAGTTGGAGGGCTGCCCCTTGGCGGAGGTATATCATACTTCTCTGGCCGTCACGGGTGGTCTTGTCACAACATTAATTCTTACCAGGTAAGATTGGGTGCGTAGAAGCATCGGTCTAAGCTAATATTCAGCAGGTTGTCTTTGCCGATGGCACTGTCCGGGATGTTTCGTTCGCGTCCGATCCAGACCTCTACTTCGCTCTCCGTGGAGGTGGAAACAATTTTGGTATTGTTACTCGTTACGACATGAAGACAGTCTCTCAGGGGAATCTATGGGCTGGTGCACAGACGTTTGTCTACAGCAAAGATAACGAAAAAGCTTTGAATGAAGCGTTGTACAACCTCAACATTGCATCCGATCCTGAAGCTGGCAGTGTTTTGACGTATACATTTGATCAATCAAACGACCGATGGCTTATTGCCTCTGCAATGTACTATGGCAAGCCAATTGATCATCCTTCAGCTTTTGCAAACTTCACCGCTGTCCCTGGTGCAATTTCGGATACTCTTCGCGTGGCGAAGCTCATCGATGTTGCGCTTGAATTCAATGCTTCAAATCCTAGCGGCTTTAGGTGAGTTCATGACTCTTTCTTTTTCTGTAGCGGGATTTAATCACCAAGTGAGGATTTTGGCTAACATTACGGAAAACTGAAAGACGAACCACCTGGGGATTAACAGTCAAGAATGACCCCGTCATCATGGCCGAGATTGACGCTATATTCATTGAAGAATATAATAAAGTCAAAGATGCGAAAGGCCTCTCACCAGCCCTCATTCATCAGACGATTAGCACAAACCAGCTGTCTCACTTTAACAGCCAGGGCGGAAACCCTTTTGGTCTAACAGAAAAAGATGGACCGCTAAATCGTATGTTACCTTCTATGGACTTCTAGTTGAACCTTAGCTGACAGCGTTAAAAGTGATTGAGATTGACGTGGCATGGTCTTCCGCTGAAGATGATGATCGTGTGATTACTGCTGCGCGGAACACAATTAGTCGTGGCAGCGCCGCTGCAAAACAGCGAAATGTTCTTCACCCTTATGTTTTCTTGAACTACGCCAATCCTGAGCAGGATCCATTCCCGTCTTATGGTGTGGAAAATCATGATCGATTGAAGACTATCAGCCAGAAATACGATCCGCAACAGGTGTGGCAGAAGTTGTTGCCGGGGTACTTTAAGCTTTAGATCTTTGAGATGCTCTCAGACGTCTTGTAGATTTCGAAGAGACAGTGTAGAGAAATGATCTGTCACAAGTACATGAGCCAAACCGCTTTGAAATGTCATATTCGCATGTAGCTAGATAATTGGGGAGTATTTTGCACTACTTCTCGCTACCCATTTCGAGTTACATTTCCATACATAACCTTTTATCTCCATTGTGCAAAGAAGTGTAGTCGAGAACTTCCCGTGACTCAGCATCTGACGATCATCACATGTGTCTGTATAAATACTAAAAATTATTTTAGAAGATACTGCAAGAAAGATCGACTGATGAACAGACTTAAAGTCATGTCTGCGAATCTGCAAGTGATTGTTTCATGTTCAGTTTCGAAATAGGCAGATACTACCTATGCAATGAAATGACAAGATCACCAACCTTATTTCATCCTTCTTCGAATACATCAAGTCTGGGATTAACAAACGATTCTTCTATCTACCCGATCTAAACAGGTCATTGGACTGATGCATATTTATCCAAATACTCCTGCCAAAGCTTTACCCATCGCTCATCAATTGGCCGCGTCACTTTACCGTTTTCAATCATTACAACCTTTTTCCCACTTACAGTCCCCTGAGGAACATGCTTTGAATGAGAGTCTGCGTCGCCGATGAATAATCGGCGTTCATCCACGACGATTTGTTCTTTGTAGTAGGCTGCGCTGGCAGCCTCCCGGGAGGCATTGTTGGCAACAGTAGACGCTTTTGGGTCAATGTCATATTCGATAGCTCCATCCCACTCGTCAGCCGAGAAATTAGAGTCATTGGAGTGAATGTTGTGTATCTTTATTCTGTTGTTAGTTTACATCTTTACGCCTTTTTTGCTGTCTTTTGAAAATGTGCCTGGCTCATAGGCTCATGCAAGCGTAGCAAGCACAGAGATTGTACACGAGTTTCGAACTCGAGTATAGGATTTAGAAAATTTACCTGGGCATAATATGTAACACCGGTGGCTAATGCCCAAGGCAAAGCTTGTTGGCCATGCTCATTCTCCCAGCTGCGGTAAAACTCGTCGTCTTTGAAGATGGGATTCCGCTTAAGGAGGATCTGACCGTTTGACATGATTAAGCTGATAATGAACTGTAATGACGTGCGAAATAAAGGTTTATTAATTCCAATTGAAACCTAATACCTGAATATTCTTTATATACCTCTTCATCACTGGAACGTATTGATTCATAAGCATTCAGTACTCATGACCGCTCGTAGGCGGCTTCCCCGCCAATTGGCGGATTGACCCTTCCAGAGAGCTTTCAGATTTAACTATATCTACGGAAAGCCATATATTTCCGATGCATCATACTTGACATCATTTGCCTTCACTGGAACATGTCTTCAAGAGAGAGAGAAATCTCCACGGACCTGACGTCAGTGTCTTGGATCTAATGCACAAGGCGATGAGTTCCAAAGATGAGCTTAACCTATTTCTAGTTTCTGTTATGTGGCGCTGTTTCGCATCTCGCCTAAATCGCTAACAAACTCTCTAGCTCAAGCATCATCGTTAAGCTTATCCCCAGCCATCAACTAATAATATTCCTCCCCACTCGCTCAAGCCATTTCCCATTTCGACAGTCGGTCAAGCACAGAGCCATAACAAAAGTCCCAGCTGCAGAATAAGCCGCCACGTGAAGGCCGTCAAGCCAATGAAGACTGGCTAATCGTCTTCAGCTCCGATTCTCACGGGCCTCAGTTTTTTTTTTTTCCTTTATCCTCCTACCCATGTCTTGTCAATAGTGCCCTTTTGTTGGTACCTGCAGAAACGGGCATGGCTTCCAGGCCTCGATTTAGGGACTTCGGTGGTCTCCGATCGATATTCGGTAAAACGTGCTGCCAATGAATGGATCTGGTTGTTATCGATGAGCCGAAAGGGCAGGTCGGAAGATGCTGGGCAAAGCTGCCAAGACTGATAGCGGCACTCTTTGCCCCAGATTTCGGAGGTCTAGCCATGATGGATTGGGCTGAATGATAATGCATGTAGACATTTAATGGGCACATGCATATGAAAATACAATAAATACTATGGCCCTATCCTTCATGTTGGCGCGGAGGAGGAAACAAGAAGCGCCCACGCTCAGTCCCATTTTCGCGATTGAGACGGGGATTGAGAGCAGATGATAACAATGGCAGCTAAATCTTTTGCCGCCCTCACAGCGATCCTGGGCTCGGCGGCTGCCATCTCCATTGCTGAGATCAATGGCGACCGCTACATCTCGCCATTCAAAGATAAAAATGTCACCGACGTCAAGGGTCTTGTGACTGCGATTAACAGCAATGGCATCTTCCTCCGGTCCACAGAGCCCGATGACAATCCCGTCACTTCCGAGGGCCTCTTCGTCTTCAGCTCCGCTTCTTCCAAGACAGTCAAGGTTGGCGACATTGTCACTCTGGACGGAGTCGTCACGGAGTATCGGTGCGTTTGAGCACATCCCATGGTCCCTGGCGCGAAACTGACAAGATATGAATAAATCAGATCCAACACCGACTACATCTATCTGACTGAGCTCAACAAGCCCACAAACATCAAAGCCATCTCATCTGGAAACGAGGTGAAACCGCTCGTCATCGGCGTCGATACCTCGTTTCCTCCGACCAAGGAGTTCTCGGGGCTCGACAAGGGCGGAATTTTCGGCGTTCCCAATAAGGTGACCACCGTTTCTGGCACGAATCCTCAGCTCCAGCCTGACTTGTACGGCCTTGATTTCTGGGAGAGCCTTGTTGGCGAGTATGTCACCATCAAGGATGCCTACCAAATCAGCCGCCCCAATACATTTGGCGACGTCTATGTTCGTGGCAATTGGCCCGTTACGGGTCTGAATGCCCATGGTGGCTTGACGATGCTGGAAGGCGACGCCAACCCCGAAGTCATCACCATTGGCAATCCTCTTGACGGATCCAAGAATCCGCTGGATACCCGAATGGGCGATTATCTCGGCGACATCACTGGTACTATCTACAATGACTTTGGAACCTACCGACTGCTGCCTCTCACTCACCTCTCTCCCCTCAAGAACGCCACCACCGACTTTCCCGCCGTCGCTTTCAACAGCACTGGTAACTGTCTGGGCATCACTGTTGGCGACTACAACACCGAGAACCTGATGCCCGACTCCCCTCACCTGCCTCTTGTCGTTGATCACATTGTCCACAAACTGCGCACTCCTGACCTAATCTTCCTCCAAGAAGTGCAAGACAATTCTGGTAACAAGAATGACGGCATTGTCGACGCCAACCTCACTCTCACCACACTTGCGTCCAAGATTGAGGAGGTCTCCGGTGTCGTCTACGACTTTGCAGAAATCAGTCCTATCAATAATCAAGACGGTGGAGAGCCCGGCGGCAACATTCGCCAGGCCTATTTCTACCGATCGGACGTGCTTGAGCTGTACAAGCCTAATCAAGGTGGAAGCCTTGACGTCAATGAGGTTCTCGAAGGCCCAGAGCTCAAGTATAACCCTGGCCGAATCGATCCTCTCAACACTGCTTGGGCGGCCAGCCGCAAGCCTCTTGCTGCCATGTGGAAGACCATCAGGGGCACCAAGAAGATTTTCTTCACCATCAATGTCCACTTGACTAGCAAAGGTGGCTCAACTTCTTTGTCGGGGGATCCTCGCCCACCTGTGAATAAGGGTGTCGAGAAGCGAACTCTGCAGACTACCATCGTTGCCGTATGTTCTTTTTTGTTTCTATCACTTTTCTCTTCAGTATCGCGGTTACCTGATACGCTAACATGAACGTATAGAATTTTGTTGCCGAGATTCTGAGCCAGGATCCTTCAGCCAACATCCTCGTCGCCGGTGATTTCAACGAATACTCCCAGGTGGACCCTCTCACCACCTTTTCTTCAATCTCCGGCCTGACTGATCTCGACGAAGTTGTGGGAATCGACCCCGTCGAGCGATATACATATCTGTTTGATATGAACACTGAAGAGCTGGATCACATGTATGTGAGCCAGGGGCTTCACAGAGATGCCAAGTATGAGCACTTGCATCTGAATACCTGGCAGAACAATGATGGCCAGGTCAGTGACCACGACCCCAGCGTGGCCAGGTTCAATCTCTGCGGATGTTCATCCAAGAAGCCGAAGCGGAGCTTTTAGACTTGAGTGGATGAAGCATAAAAGTGTATTATAGTCTACATTACAGCATATAGAAAGTAAATCCACGCACTACCAAGACAAGTAGTCACACACATTGATGATCAAGTTCCCAAGTTTACAAAGCCATTCTAATTCTAGGGCCCTGGTAATACTTTCTTGCAAATACAATCCAATTTACGACCATGACAATTACAATCACCGCTAGTACTGCCACGGCATAATCTATAGAAGATTTAATGTTAGCATATATCGCATTTTCGACGATACTTGATCAAAGTTTAGCCATGCAAAGGGTATATCGGGAAAGCTGTCAACTTACTCATATTGCTTCCAGTCACTGGTAAGACAGTTGGAAACGTGAAGAAAACCGTTTCGATAACCGCCGCAATAACAGTCCCAATGTTACAAGCCCAACCCACTATCTCGGGGACTCTAAAGGCCCTTTTTCGAGGGAGCACCTTTTCACTTCTTCTGCGATACAGCAGAAGCGCAGCCGGAAATGCAAAAGATATCATCTGCATCAAGGAAAATGCCCCGACGAGAGCGTTAAACGCTGCGTTGGAGCCCAGACTTATACACCCGCATAGGAAGATTAACCCTGCGTCGAGAATGAGAGCCGCGAGGGGGATGTCGCCTAGTTTAGGCGACAGCTTGGCAAAATGGGACGAGAAGACGAGTCCACGGTCACGGGCTAGGGCCCAGAGGAGGCGGGAGGTTGTTTGCTGCGTAGCGACGAGGATGAATGTGAAGATGATGATGCCGACGACGAGAAAGACGGTACCGGCAGTGTTCGACTTGCTAGCAATGCGCCAGAGCTTGTATATAGGCACGCTATTATTTTTGTAGATTGTTAGTTACCGGTGTATGCTACGCCAAGATAAAAGGAAGCTCTTGGGGGACTCACGGGTCATTCGCAAACATATCTAAACTTGGTATACAGTACGTCATGGCCACTGAAAAGATGAAGCCAGAGACGAAGCCAATTCCAATTGTAGACATGAGCGCCTTTGGCACAGTCTCTGAAGCATCCAGAGTCTCTTCTGCGAGATGCAGCGCGGCATCAAGGCCCCCAAACATGTACGCATGTGTACCAAGGCCTGTGAAGAAGGACACCACGGGCGTCCATCCCGAAGAGGACTCGAAATTGGTCCATACCCAAGAGGAGGGCTGCTTGTCCCCTCGGGCAAGACAAATGATTGAGATGGTGAGGAAAGTTGAAAGGGTCAAAATGACTAATCTCAATTATCAGCATCCCTCTTACTGTGTTCATGGTGCAAGAAGAAACGACTTACATGCTGCGTCATGAATCCACTGCGTCCGCTTCAGCAAGAACAAATTGTATACTAGAGCAAAGACGTTGAGTGCCTGGGAAATGAGAAACAACTGCCAAGAAGTTGCCTTGTATCCGTTGTAAAACTCGGCTATGGCAGCGATACAGAGGCTCGTAATACTTGCTACGCTTGCGGAGCATATGATCCACGAGACCGTTGCTATCATACCGCAGATATAAGATATAGACCTATTGAACCTTTTTGGCGCCATGATGCTCGTAAAATGATATTGCCCACCAGCAGTTGGGTAAACGCTCGCAAGCTCGGCGAGAGTGACGGCAGCGGACCCGTACATGGCTGTGATGACGAAATTGCCGTATATCAACGAGACGGGACCTCCGGCTGTGAGGGCTGTTGAGAATGCCGTGGCGACGCCTGCCCAGCTGTTGGGAATGTTGAAGCCAAGAGCAATTATCTGAAAAGGACCAATGTCGCGGCGGACAGCCTGGGCATCGAGCTGGATCAGCTCTACTTGTCCCGTGCTTTCGGTAGTTGCCGATTCTAACACTGGCCCGAGTTCGGATTTCTCAGGCAATTTGTCCTCCTGTTGATCCATTTTGCTGGGCGTGATGGCCGAAATATCTAGGAACTGTATATGTTCAAAACACGATGTCACAGTAGGAATGGACGACGATGTATCAAGCAACAACTAGGATGAGCATCAGGCAAAGAATCACACAGCCCACCCGGGACGCAAAAGGGGCCTTTATTCATCTTTTATGAGCGGCAAGAATAGCCCAACTTTCCGGATCGCTTGCCAGCCTAAAGACATGGCTCCCTATTCTGTGTCTCAGTTGGCAAGACATGATGGGCACAGCCTGGATCCCAATAGTTCGATGCTGACCAGTATCTCCATGAAGTGTGACTGGGAGATTGGTTGGATGAACACATTAACCGTAGAATATTACAACTTTTGTCCACGCATATTGTTTGCAAGCTTTGAAAGTCCCTGTACAACAAGGCCTGGACGGTGGCAAAGTATCGCGATCACCCGTATTGTCGAGATGTCCATGGACACTCAATTAATCATACATGGGAGATCATGTCTGACCATAGGCCAATTCGCCCCGCAGACATCATGTTGTGATACATAGAATCGAGGTAGCCCGCAAGACACTACCAATGAATAATGAATATTAATTTCCACTACGGCTGCGGCACAAGATCCGGTTTCCGAGTTTGATATGAAATTATTGAGACAGATGGCGGTGCTAGGCCAGGCTGGCTTATCATCTCTTATCACTCTTTACGCGATTGCCATGTCGCACAGCATCGGGCTTTTGTGTAATTTGCGATGCTTTCCTAGAAGGAAATTGCATTGTCTGACAGAACTAATATTTTTTTATGGCGGAGGTGAGCATCAGACGTATGCTGGGCTTTATGGCACCTGATTCATCGGACAGCGGACCGCCTCATCATTGAAATGAAATCCGTGCTTGTTGTCGGGAAGCATATTTTATTTTATATGCTGATTCTGGTGCTGTCGCACTAATCTGCAGGGTTTTCGGGTAGCTATAGTAATGGCAGCAGAGATGGGGCTTGAATCTCCAACGAAAGAGAGGGGTAAAAAAAAATAATGGCAGAAAAGGAAGACTCCATCTATTCCCTGAGGAGGAAGATTCCATTCTCAATGAAAAAAAAAAAAAAAAAGGAATCTCCTTTCTGAGAGACTGCCCCAGCGGCAATCTTCAACTAAGGCGCGGTTCAAAGATGAATCTGTGCTTACCCTTGCATCCGAAATCTCAGATTCCATCCCTCGTAATAAATGGTTGGCCAATAATCTGGCATTTCCCGGCCAGTCGGTGGCACATCGGGCTGTAGTCGCTCCTCGACAGGCAATCACTCATCGAGACAAGGTCTCTCTGCTGCGGTTGGACCCTTCGCAACACATCGTCACTGTAGCAAAGCTGCAAGCCACAATCGGCGCCGAGGCCAACTTTGGTCCCATCCCCGCCACTTCTCCACACGCACTTGGGGGGACGCTAGATTCGGCATCAGCATGTTCCAGTTTGTGGAAGAAGACCCAAGTTTCATCTGAATAAAACGCTCCTGAGGTAGGATCCAGCGTGACAGGGAGTCGGCAAGAGATTGCGCTCCTTCAAGATACCATAGACCATTGCGTTTGTGATTCGCGCAAGCGCTGGCGAATCCCTGAAAAGCCACCAGCAATGTGGAAATTGGCTGTTGCGTATCCACGCTCCGACGTTCCGTATAGTTGTAGTCAGCAAGACTTGGTGTGGCTCGAAGCAAAAGCTATTAGACGGTCCGTGCCCCAAAGATGCTACAGACAGTTAGTTTTGTGGATTTCCGATCTCTAACGGATATGCGGAGCCATAGTTACTCCACGATGGCAGTTTTGACCCGGTTGTTGAAGAATAAGAGATGCTTAACGCTTTTAATAGAGCGCGCGGGGCTATTGCGCTTCATTATACGGAGTACGAGCATTAGCTGGTAGCAAAAGGCAAAGTAGACTCGGGATTCGGCTGCCGGACCAGTTTCCGTTTCCCGTGGCTCCCCAACGTTTGTCCGTTCGCTTGCTCGCGTGCATGGTTCGGCTCTCTGCTCCGTAGAAAGGCTGCAATCGCATGTGAATGAGGAGTAACACCCTGCAAGATATATATATAGATATATATATATTCTGGCCCAAATCGATCTCCCAAATAGGCGCTAGACATAAGAGTCAACCCCCCCGTGATCACTCTGTAGCGTCTTGGTGAATGAACAAGATTCCCCAAAGAGAGAAGCCCGCCTAGGAATTCTGGCCCCCCCCCCCCCCCCCCCCCCCCCCCCCCCCCCCCCCCCCA
>PXNZ01000159.1:0-159749 GCA_003012085.1 Trichoderma brevicompactum | reverse complement strand
CTGCTGCTGGAACGACCGCCGCCCTGCTCATGCTTGCCCTGGCCCGGTGGCTGGGTAAACTCCTCGTCGGGGGGTGGCACGTTGCGCTCGGCGCTGCTGACCATGCGAGCGACGACGTCGCCGAGCAGGGCGCCGATGCCGAGGGCGCGATACTCCTGGCTCTCCTTGTAGCCGTCGTACCACTCCTCGACGCCAATCTTCTCCATAATCTGCCGCGCCTTGGGGTCGTAAAACTCCTTGGGCAGCCGCGTCGCCGGCCCGTGGGCGAGCGTCGAGTTGACCGTGTCCATGATGCCGCTGAGGCGGGGGCGCGAATCGACGGCGACACGAGGGCTGTCGTCGGGCATCCACTTGCCCAGCTTCTTGGTCAGGTAGTCCATGTCGTCCGTCTTGTTCCAGCGCTCGGCCGCGCGCTGGGCAAAGGCCCGCGACAGGGCGGCGAAGCGGCGGCAGTTGCTGTCGTTGGGGAAGAGCGTCTCGTCGGCGGGCGACCGCGAGATGATGTTCAGGGGCGGGAAGTCGGCGTCGCGCGTGTGCGGCGGGTAGAGGCCCAGGAAGGCTTGCTGCATCGACTCGAGGGCTCGCGGGATGGGCGTCGCGCGCAGGTAGAGGAAGTCGGCGTCCTTGATGCTGGCCGGTAGGAAGCCCAGGTGGTCGACGTAGAGCTTCCGCAGCCGCGTCCCCAGCGCATATGTTGTTTCACGACCGCGGTCCGTCAGCATGCCAAAGTCGCAGATGGCATCTAGCGGGCCATTGGGCCCCAAGGTCGCCGGGATGGCCTCATCGTTGGCCCCAAAGGTCTCGAGGCGACGCCGCCACTGCAGCTCGGTGAAGACGCCGTCGGCCGCAGAGACGTGCTCGGCGCCGGGGCCGGAGGGGCTCAGCACGGCCGATCGGAGCTGGCGCACGGCGCTGCAGTAGGGCCAGTACGCGGGAAGGCCGGCATTGGCGAAGCGGGCGTTGACGGGAGTTCGTTCGCCGTGACGGAGGAGGATCTGGACTTGCTGGAGGTGAAGCTGTGACGGGTAGAGCTTGGTGAGTTCGGCGTCTGAATATGGCGGGCGGGGCTGTAGTGTTGTCATTGCGATGGCGGAGCCAGGGGCAGAGATGTGGGAGCTGGAGATTAGCAGCAGGTCGCAGAGAGGCGAGAATAGATGGGCAGAGGGAGTTGGTAAAGAGCTTTCTGCATTGGATGATTCAGATTGGCCAAGGTATGTGAAGCTTTTCTGGAGAGGTGGAGGTTGTATGGAAGCTCAGCTCTCTCTCTCTCGTTGCGGTTGAGTCTTGGTAGATGGAGAGGCGCCGGATTGGCCACTAAGCTGGCGTCGATCTAAAACGATGCTAAGGCGAGTGACCCGATTCGGCGGCGTTTTGCCGACGCCCTGTGTGATGCCATAGGCACCATAAAGACACGTCGAGTCTTGCATTTGTTGTGAGGGTGATGAGAAGTGAGCGGTTTGGTGGGCTTTTTTTTTTCTTTCTCACATATGCAGATAGAGGTATTGTTTCTGCTTTCGTTTGGTTTGCTTATGGACTCTGTTACCGATTAATCGTTCGGATCATACGAGGTGTACAAGGATACTCATCATGAGGAGTGTGGGCCTGCCATACGTCAACACTGTTGGGCGAGCACATAAAGCACCCCTAATAATTGATCGTATTGAGTTAATCAAGACAAACTAATCGGTTTAAACAACTGCAAGCGAAAAATAATAAACCCAAATCCAGGCATAATTTATGGCTAAATCACTACCGCAGTGCTCTATGCCAATAACCAACAACATCCCTATACATCTGTTCTAATAGTAAATTCTCAATGCGAACCACCTGCAATACCGGCCCAAGAATTGAAAAGGCTCGAAACAGTTCGCTTTGGCCCCGTAGCAACAAGATCGAACGGATTCCTGGGGCTCTCCGCTTCAGACCCATTACTCGTCCAAATGCCCGTGTAGAGCGTAAAGTTAGTCCCGGCGATCTTCTGCAAGGGCTTCATGAGAACTGTTTCCGAAATCCATGGGCTTATAGCAGCACTTTTATCTGAAGGCTGGGGAACAATAAGCGAGACATTGGCGAATTGCTCGGCGTTTAGAACCTAAAGATTAGTAATATTGTCAATTATATTGGAACCATGGTGTCATGTGGATACAAGGATTTTCTTACCGCTGCGGTCAAGTTGAGTTGTCTATGGCCAATGCCATCAATGGTTACTGTCCTCTGAGTGGAAAGGCTATAGACTGGCTGAATGGCATCAGATAGCGGAAAGCCAGCGCCTTGATTGTCATAGACCGCATCCTTTCCCGTAACAGTATCGGTAATCTTAACAATGAAAGAAGATACACCTTGCTCAGCTGGGACTACGGTGCCAAAGTCGTAATACCTATAGTTCGGACCGCAATTGGGGTAGGTACATCCTCCAGTTCCAGACAATGTGCCTGTTGCCACAGGTAAAGGTTCACCAGTTCGCGAGATGAGATGTATATGCACTTGGCTTCCGTTGTCGTTGTCGCCTTTGAGAAGATTGTCGATAATCTTTATTCAGTTTGCACAAGAGGTTAGCTAGTTACGCTCCCTTTGATATTGGTAGAAAGTAGTACTGACCCTGATAGTTCCCTTTATAGAGAGCGTTCCATCAGCATTGATTACTATAGATAGGCGTCTTGGCTTAACATCAAGAGGCGTAATTATATCTGTCAGTTGGACATTTCGAGGAACAGTATTAATCATACGCTCTAGCACAGTGTTGCAAGTATCAAAAAAGAAGCTTTCAGAAGACGCCATTTGCGAGATGATATCACCGCCATCTGCATTAAAAATGCGAAAGTCGGACCGTGTAGTTTCATTGTGGCCAAAAGCAAGCGGATTTTGTGAAGTATTGGCAACGAATTCCTTGGCTCTAGTATCGTTGAGTAAAAATAAGCTGTCTGCTTTACGGACGAGAGATATTACGGCGGGGTAGCATGGAATAAAGGCTCACACTTGATTGTCAAAGTTGTCTGTCGATGTATCGAAACTAACGGTATTATCATCTGTGATCTAGATACTCACAAGTCAGCATAACCATACAGCGATGATCGGTTAGTCCTCTGTTGAGCAGATAAGTGAATACACGAACATTGGTTGGTTGAGCAGGGTTCGGGACAATTTCTGGAAAATCAACACCATGCACGCCTCCAATGCTATGCCCGCAGGCAACTAGGGCAATCATTTCAGATGTGTTAAAGCCTTGCTTTGCAAAAATCTTGGTATGTGTCTCAAGATCCTGCTGGGGCTCTGGAACACCTAATGGGCCAGGTCCAACTGCGTCAATACGACCCGCCCTAAATGGCATAATGATATTCCCATTAGAACAGCTGCCGACTGCTTCAACTGTGGCCAATGCGAATAAATCAGCCATTGAGACTCGAGTATTATAATGATTCAGCATGAAATGCAGAGTCTCTTGAAATGCTGTGCCGATATTCTCGGGGCGGTCCATCTCGAAAACAATTGAAGCATCTAGACCGCCCGTCCCAGCGACTACATCGGCTGTGGCCATGTCGTGATACGCATTTCGAAGCCATTCAGCACCGAAGCTGCGTCCTAGACCAAGGTCTTGCTCATTCGGCCCGTGGCATCCACCGACAAAGAAGGAAAGAGTGTTGGCATCAACAGGGTTATCCTGCTCAAATAATAATGACTCGAGCTCATCAATTTTCTCATTCGGCCACACGTAACTGGCGTAAGTGGGAAGCCAGAAGTGCGTGCTAAAAAGAATGTAGACAATGTTCCGATTATAGACCATGATGCTGGATTACTTCAAACGATGGATTGTTATGACTGTAATTGTTGAAAAGTTATATTATAAAGTGTCTAAAGCTCTTCCTCTTAATTGATCAGTTACTCTTATATGTGCAATATAACAAGCCATTGAAACTGTCTTTTGGCTGCTGTGAACTTCTCGTATCTGTAAAAGGCTGAGCGTGGCGGTGGCAGCTGAGAGTGGGCTTTCCTATTGTAGCGTAGTAAAATAATAAGAGGGTCCGGATGTAATTGAGAAGTTTGAGGTGTGGGTTACATGGGGTTGAAATAGGACAAATATTTGGGAGCTGTAAGATGCCATTGGTGAACTTGCGTTCCGTGATTTATGCCGATTGAATCAGTGGTACAAGGATTCAAGAGTACCCCAGGTGACAGCTTGTTGAGCCCACTAGGACGCGTATACTTTGGTCCCATAATTTTGATGGATGCAATACAACATATACCTCCTGTTTATCAACCTTACAAAAATGCATACCAAATCCGCGTTGAGCTTCGTATTAAGCTTACAGAAACACGTATACCCTGGTAAACCGAGTTACCAAGCTTGCGTACGCACGTACGAGTTACCGCTTCAGCTCGTGCGGGGTTTAAGTTACAAACTTACTTATGATCTAGTATATGGCCTTGAGTGTCATTTTCAATGCATAACACTCTTACAACACATCAAATTATGTATTTAACTAATAAACACTTTGTGATTTGTTTCAAGTATCATGGGTGTTATTATAAACATTCCCCTTTAATTATCTAATGGTTTGTTTGCTTGCTTGTCTGTCTGTCTGTTTGTTTTACAATTAGCGACCATGTGTATCTAAATACACAAATCCACATCTGGGCAATAGGTCGGTAAGAGCCAATATAAGACTAAGTGATTTCATCAGCACCTTTGGAATAGTATTTACAAGTCCTGCCGCCATAAAGATGGTAATCTCACAGATTAAATGCCTAACCGCTTTAGTTAAGAAAACGCGCTCAACTTTAGCAATGTGCCGGCTTATCTCCCCTAGCTTTTTAAAGTCAAAGAATGCTACTTGTGCATATTTACATCCGTATGTCCATTCCCCCGTCAATTTCGTGTCCGTCAAGATGCTATTTGACAGTGGGTACTTTTTTTGAGATACCAGGATACCATGATTTCCTCATTGACCATGGTCCATTTAGCCAATTGCCCTTACATGGCAATGTCTCTGATCAAGTCCTCAATCAGCGCCAACTACATGTTATTATAGAAGATGCCAACCCTGACGAGGATCTCCTTAATGGGGATGACTTTGATGCAACCGCGTGCTTAATCTTACTGCTGGTCAAACAGAACTGGACCAACTTCACAACTTTCTAAAGGTAAGAGACATTTACCCTACAACAGCAACCACAGCAACCACAGCAACGGAGCCCTCAGAGGTACATTCGCATGCCAAACATTCGCTCTACGCCGATCAGTGAGTTCAATCATTCGCAGCCGTTACCATCTTTAATATTTCCCATACCCAAGGGGAGAAGCAGATTTTGTGTATCCACGCCTGCGACCAGTCATTTACAATCAATACCTGGCATTTGCAATGGAATGGCATGACGGGCGATTTCTTCGCCATCCTAGGTTCCGTTATGTAGCCATCAACACTCTTATGAGGCAAGCTATCAATACATGAGGCTCATTTTTATTAAACCCCTCCTCCCCGCGGCCAGACTGATAGCTGTTTAATAAACCTCAAAGACGTGCGCGCCGCATTCAACCAAGACGCGCCTGAGTCTCGAGCCCTGCTCAGTTCTTGGTCCGATGGCCGGGAAGCCTGCAGTGCTCGTGGCCCTACTGGAGCGGTAAAACACACCATCTTGTGGCGATGATTTGAGGAATAGGCTGCTCAAGCGCATTCCTTACTTTCTCAGGTGCGATGGCAATCGGTACAGCGGCACTGCCTCGGTTTGATGACTGACAGCGGGCTTTATTCTTACTTTATCCGCATTGATCACTCTCTTATTCTGCCTCTTCTTTTCTTCCCACTGCCACAGGCTTTCTCCTACACCAGGAATTCCTCGACCCAGAATAATGTCTGCCAGCTCATCAATGCCCGGTACGCATGACGCAGCAGCCTCTTCATCACCGGCATCGTCACGCCCGCATATGCATAGTTAAAAACTACGGAACAAGTAATTGCTCACCTGTATCAGGTCTATTATAAAAACTACAAATGTGGGTAGTGATGATGATAAATACTCTTGACTCTTCAATCCGTTTTTCCTTTGCTAAGAATAGATATCTCTCAGGGCCACCAGTCTGACTTGCATGTAGGTGCACAAATCCAGATAATGTTCACCACACAAGCTACAAAAGCCGCATCTCATGACAGAACTCAAGATTGCACTACACAGCCACAAACTTTCAGATAAAGGTTGCCCTCCATCTAAATAAGCAAATGCAAGGATCACTAATTAAGAAGGAGAAGTGCCGGTTTTGGTAAAGTGTCCAGAGCATGGTTGAACAGCCAACGCACGCCAGGCCGTCAAGTCTCGAGACGTGTAGGGCAAAACGGCGCGAGGCGTTTCAATTCTGTGACCTGCTACTCCGTAATCGTGCATATGATAATTATAGAAAATCCCGGAAATTTCCTTATGCTTACCCGTAAAGTCAAAGGAGAGTCCGTCAGACCCTAGTGGAATGGCCCAGCTGACAGTGAGAGGAATCTTACGCTTTTGAGATATTACCAGTTGCGCAGGAGAAAATTTAACGACTGAATATGCCCCAAAGAGGCAACATCAAGTGGTCCTAACAGCAAATGAAGCGCTCCGTTAGTAGTCATTGCTCTATTATGCTAAGAAGCCCCTAAAGCTCCTTACTTGGTTCCAATATTCATAGACCGAAGCACCAGATACTTTAATTGATCAGTAATCAACGTGTAGCCTGGGCAGGCTGTATCTTGGGCGGATTAGCTAGACATTGCTCTGCATTCGCAATCCAGGTATGATAGCAAGGGGTTTGATGATCTGAAGCCAGGCTGGTTTAGGATGTTGCAGGAAGCTGTAGTGATTGTGAGACAAGCTTGTTCAGTTGTATCTGATATCATGAAGAGGCAAATCAAAGGATTGTAAACCGAATGGATGAAAATTTCGCAGTGAAAAGATGACAGAGACTACAGAGTGAAGAGGAGTTGGTTTCCTGTGCTGTGCTCGTAGGAGGATCGCTGTTTCACTTCGGAACCAGGACAGGGAGCATTGATTGACGGCAATGGCATGCAAGCTCCCCTGTTCCGTCTGAATGAGCTTACTGCAACTGCTAGTGGCATAGAAAACAACCATATTTGACATCCGTAAGCTCCCGGCATCAATGCGGCAACAAGTTGCGATGCACACGTCCATGGTGCTGTACGATTTGTGCCAAGATGCGCACTGTGGTCTGGTCTGTCGTAGAGTTTGCCCTACTCCGTATGAGAGCCGTAATAAATGCGGGCTGACCTTGCTTTGCGGGCCCATGCTATGCACCAAGCCGACATGCACATGGCAATATCCGCGGACCCTAGCGATATGATAGGCAGTCCCAAAGTACCAGGTAAGCAGCTCGAATTCATCTAGCGTCGTCCCGTGTTTCTTTGTTGTTATAATTAGGAGCCTGTTAGTCGACCGTTATGTCGGCAAGGGCCGAACTATTATGAGACAAAAGGAGAGCCTCCTAAATACACGTAAGCAGCAGCTTCTCAAAGCGCCTGTGAGCGCTCACTGGTCGCTTCTCCAACCCCAAGGCTGATGACCTCATCAAACCACGGGATTGGGGCTTCTCCCGGTCTCGCAAGCTTCCCCCTCACCACTTGGCCAATTCTTCTTCCCTCTCTTAATTCTCTCAGCTCAGCATCCAGAACATGCCCAGCCTGCGCGGACATCCGGACTGCGTTATAAATAAAAAACGGGGCCAAATCAAGCAAAGCCCAATCGCTAAGCGCCCTCGAGGCCTTTTTTTTTTTTTCCTGCCCATGATTCAAATCCGCTGTCACATGGGAAGCGGATGAACAATCAATTATGGGTCGTCGATACAGAGACAAAACTCCCCTGTTCGCTCGTTTCGCCTACGAGCATGCAAGTCGAAACTTGGAGGCTGGGCTGTGGCCCCGGACCGGGCTGCTTTGGTCTCTTCTCCGCAGCAAAGCAAGGGACCTCCCTGATTTGAGTTGAGCAGAATCGATGATTCCATGGAAACAAGAATAGCAAGGAGAGTGAGCCCTAATGACGAATAGAGATCGACGGGGTGTCGCACAGCCTTTGGCCATGGTGCGGCTCTTTGGACGAAGCAGCAGGTTCGGGCTTAGCTCAGCCTCTCTTTTCGCCCCATTCGCATTCCTGTCCCCATTCTGCTCCTATTCCTCACGTCTGAAGCGATACAACCGAGATCTGAGGCTGGCCTTGGAGCCCAACTTGCCCTGTTCAGATCTGACGGGCCATCTGGGCTGGACGGAGCAAAGAGTATGGAGTACAAACTAATAAGCTCTAGCTGCCAGCTAGCCAGCTTGGCGCCTCGCGGCCAATCACGAAAAGGATTCTCGATCCATGGAGCTTGTGGCATTTACTTACGTAGTTCTTAGTTCGTTGGCCACAGCTCCCAGGTTGGCGCACCGCCGGGTGGCTCGGCTTCCACAGCCCATGCTGTATAAGTCTTCAATCCTTCTCTTGGCCCTTTTTTTCAGCCATGTACCCTCTTGCTCTTTTTTCGCCTCACCTGTCGAGTAGATTTCTTCTTGGAGACTTTTCATCTTTCCCCTTTTGCCTCTCTGGTTCAAACTTGGGGCTTCCGCCAAAGCTGCCCTTTTTGTCCTGTCCTTTCTACCGCATAGCTCGCCGCTCTGTTTCCCTCATCTCGCTCACGTCTGCCATGCCCGTATTACTGGTTCGCTAAGGAACAATAATCATCAGCATTGAGCCAATCCGCTCCCCCTATTGGTCGGTTGTCATTCACGTCACAAAACGTCAAAACACGGACCAGGAGTTGTAGATGCGTGTTGACTCAGTTTCAATCTCCACCCGCTCTGCATCTGAACCCATTTCCCCGTAGAACATTTTTCTTTTTAACTTTTAAAGACGCTTTTAGTCGAACAATCAAAGTTTCGGACTGGACGGAATATATGGAGTAGGACAGTCTCAGAAACAATGAGGGCCACTAAAACAAATCCGGGGCCGCCGCCCGACCTCATCCGCCGAGGGTCTTTGACGGACATGGGCGAGGAAGGAAATCTCTCGGACGACTTGATGATTCCTGATCAGGATGATGCTCAGGCCTTCCTACAGCCGGCCATGAGCGCAGCGGCCAGCCATTTAACCTCTTCGCACACGCCCGCCATCGAGAAGGAGGCTGCGCTCCATGGCCTTGGAGGCACCGGCTTCTTCGACGAACTTCATGTGTCTGGTGACGATGATGGAGATGGAGACACAACCCCGGAAGCAACGATATTGCCCAAGTCGCCTCCCCAGTTTCGCATCCCGAGAAAGCCCATCATAACGCTGGGACCTGTGCCCAAGGACGAGCCCCGGCAACATGCCCCTCTTCCTTCTCCATGGAAGTCTCAGCAACCGATCAAAGAAGGAGGACACTTTAGCGACGCGCGCGGCATTCTTCAGGCTGCCTTTGAACCCACCCGCCAACGATCCAGGTCCGCGGGCCAGGAGGCATTGAAAAAGCTTCAGCAGGCATTCCCTTCGCATCTAATCCCATCGTTGCCCAAGTCATTTCTATCAAGCTTTACCGATAGCAAGCAAAGCCAGCGCAGTCGATCGGCTGCTCCCCGACGTCGGGGACATGCCTCAGAGTCTCCCCCACAGCGGAACTTTTCAGAAGAGCAGTTGGATCCGAATGCCGTCTCTGCAGGCTCACGGCCGCCGCTGCTGCGCAGGGTAACCTCTGATGATAGTATGCTATATCATAGCTTGTCTCGCGCCTCTTCTCTTGGTGACGATGACCGCTTCACGGATGTCCGCGGCATGGTCAACGTTCGGTTCATGGCGATAAAGGACAGCCTGCCCGATGTGCCCAATTTCAAAATGCCAAGCATACCAAGCCTGGCCAAGCTTCAGGCGGTATCCCGAAGATCCACCATATCCCTAAACGGCATCTTCTTCAACGAATCGGCCAATCACTCCAAACAGAACCTTGAGCGAGAGACCAGTATTAGCGCCCCCAAGGACGACTCAGAACGCCTGGACCGCGTCTTGGAAGAGCTGACGGGAGATATTGTCATTATGGGAGGCTACCGTGGCTCAATATTGCGATCTGCCGAGCCTCCACATCAGCAGCTCTGGGCACCGGTGAAGCTTGGTCTCAACATGAGAAAGGCCAACCTCGAGGTGGGCTTGGACGATGAGGACGAGGAGACGATGGAGGAGCGTATCATTCCGTCAGGCATGCTTCAACACATTGGGCCCATCGACATCTCTCGCAAGTTCTTCAAAAAACTGCGCTCATGTGAAAACGCGCGCACAGGTCGCCTCCGTGTTTGGGATTACGGCTACGACTGGCGACTCAGCCCTGCTCGGTTATCAAAGAGGCTTCAGGACTTCCTGCGGATGCTGCCCTCGAACCAGCCCGGCGTCCCTGCAGAGTCCAGAGGTGCGATTGTCGTCGCCCACAGCCTTGGCGGACTCATCACTCGACATGTTGTGAACCAGCAACCAGATCTCTTTGCTGGCGTCCTCTACTGCGGAACCCCAATGCGATGCGTAAACATCCTTGGACCGCTGAGGAACGGCGACGCCGTCTTGTTCAACGACAAGCTGCTTACGGCACAAGTCAACTTTTCCATTCGTACCTCGTTTGCTCTGCTGCCGGACGATGGCTTCTGCTTCGTCGACAAGCACACAGGAGAGGAATACCCCATCGACTTCTTCGATGCTGAAAACTGGTACAGGTGGCATCTGAGCCCCTGCATCGCGCCTCCGCTGTCGCCGTATAACAAGCCAGCACTGCACTCACCCTTGGCTGCCTTCTTCCCCAACGCCCTGCTGCGACCCCGTGGCGATAACAAATCCGACAAGAGAAGAAACTCGGTATCGGGACCCGATTCCACTGCCAGCAGAGACCTTTCCGCTATGGCTAATAGCCTTTCGAATCGCGCTGCCGGTGCACCGCAACTTAGCTGTAATCGTAATCAAACCCACCGTCATACCTTGAGCATACCGCTATCGCAAGCTCCATATGCCGCCAACAACCTTCCCCCGTCTCCTCCCTCGCCTACAATAGAGCCAGAGCGCTTCCGCCGCAACTACGAATATCTCACTCGCACACTGGCTTCCATCAAGCAATTCCGTTCCGAACTGGCACACAACCCAGCTCATCAGGAGGCAAACGCATATCCTCCCCTGGCAGTCATCTACGGGAAGAGCGTCCCCACCGTGTACGCCGCGCGTGTCAACGGCCGCGACGCCATCCCCTGTTCCGATGCCTACGACGATCTGGTGTTCCGCCCCGGCGATGGCGTAGTCCTTGCCAAGGAAAGCATGCTGCCGGAAGGATACTCGATTGCCAAAGGCGGCAGAGTGAGCACCGAGAGAGGACACGTCTCCATGATGGGCGATATGCCCGCCTTGGGGAAAGCTCTGGGGGCTCTGCTCAAGGGGCGACGGAAGGGTATCGGATATGGCGCTGTGGCTCCAACGACTGCATATTATAGCATTTGAGAGTCCACTCGGCTCTCTATTTTGCTTTTTGTTTTGATTCTCATGTTTTGAGGCATATCAAGTCACACTGCGCGGATTACCTGTTAGGAGAAACGAATGAACATGTCGACTATTCCTACTACACAGGCATATATTTTCTGTACATTTAGCATGAGCGCTTCGTTTCGTTTCGTTTTTTTTTTTTTTGCTTTCACTTCATTTCATTTCGAATCATATGGCATATGGAGGGAGGCATCGAACAACCACATGACATTATCATCATCTCATACCCCATATATAGCATGTGCTTCTTTTTTTTCTTTCTTACATTTGATATACCCATTGTCGCATTATTGAAAGAAACATAATGTACATAACATACTAGGCATTAGACCATGAACCTGTTACAAAAAAAAACACACAAGATTGAATTTTGCTTGACAATGTTAAAGAGTCAACTAGTATATTCTGTGATTGTGCCATTGCCATATATATATACTATATTTTTTTTTAATATCCTAATTAGAACGCTGTCTATGCATGCATGCCATTATCGGTGGTATCATATACAAAATTCCTACAGATAGAGACACTGTCGAACAACTGGTTGTGTTCCGTCCATGTCCCCCTCTCGCCCCCTTTGTCGCGACTTGTTGCGGTAGTGGTAGTAATACAATCCAAATAAAGAAAGTCAAGCAGCCTTTATCCATTCTCACGGCTGGTCTTGACACCACGTTTCCCCCATCTATATCCTTTCCAATGCTTTTTTTTTTTAAATCCAATCCAATCCTTCAGGGTATATCCAAGCCCCCCCGAGAGTCCAAAAAATCATGTGGCCATATCTTCCATCTCATAATCAGGGTCGATTTCTGTCCCCAAATCTCTCGATTCCAAAAATCTCCGACCATTCAGTTCTTCCGGGAGATACTTTTGCTTGACTTTTCCGTCTTTATAGTTGGGCGGGTATTTGTACTCTGCTCCGCAGCCCAGATCCCGCATTAGTCTCGTCGGCGCGTTCCTGAGGTGCAGCGGCACCGGTAGACTCGCCACGCCCGGCTCTCGCAGGGCTGCAAAGGCATTGTTCAATCCGCGATATGCACGGGTGCTCTTGGGGGCGAGGCAGAGTGCAACTGCGCAGTGCGCGAGGGGGATGCGGGCCTCGGGTAGACCAATTTGCTGGGTTGCTGTGTAGGTGGACGTGGCGAGCGTGAGGAGAGTGTTGTCTGCCAAGCCGACATCTTCAGAAGCGATGACGACCATGCGACGAGCTATGAATAGGGGGTCCTCGCCAGATTGGAGCATGCGGGCGAGGTAGTAGAGGGCGGCGTCCGGGTCGTTCCCTCGAACAGACTTGTGGAAGGCGGAAATGGTGTCGTAGTGCTGGTCGCCGGCGCGGTCGTAGACGAGAGTCTTGGTGAGGGATTGTTTGATGGCTTCCTTGGTCATGCCCTCGCGAACGGTGAGGGAGAGGGCGAGTTCGAGGAGATTAAGGGCCGTGCGAGCGTCACCGTCGCTGAAGCGGGCAAGATAGCCCATCATCTCGTCGTCGATGAGAGGCGAAGGGGGGTAAACCGACTCCTCCGCCTGCCGAGCCCGCCTTAGGATGGCGACAACGTCGTCTGCGCTAAGGGTTTGTAGTGTGAATGTTCGACACCGGGAGAGCAGCGCATTGGCGACTTTGAAGGATGGATTCTCGGTCGTGGCGCCAATGAGGGTGATGGTCCCTGCTTCGACTGGGCGCAGGAAAATGTCCTGTTGGGCCTTGTTGAAACGGTGGATCTCGTCGCAGAAGATGATTGTCTTGCGGCCCGTGAGCTGCAGTTCGTTGGCGGCTTCCTGGAACAGTTTCTTGCACTCCTGCACGCCCGAACTGGTGGCGTTGAGTTCGATGAAGCGACTGCCGACCATGTGGGCGATGCACCTCGCAATGGTGGTTTTGCCAGTGCCAGAAGCACCCCAAAGTATCATGGACGGTACGCGGTTCGACTCGATGAGGGATCGTAGGACGCCATCAGGCCCGACAAGGTCTTGCCCGCATACTTCGTCCAGCGTCTTTGGTCGCATTCTCTCGGCCAGGGGAGCTGCGCGATGTGTCTTGGTCTTCTTCAGCATTCGCCCGTCCTCGTCTACAACGTGTGTTGCTGCCGCCTCTTCGTTTATCGGTGCCGCATCTTCCATCTTCTTATCTTCCTGCGGCTGCGGCTCTTCCCTGGGACCATCCCCAAAGGACCTCTTCTTGCCGGCCAGTGGCGGAAAGACGCCGTTGGCCATCGGTGTTTGGGCTTTCAGATCGGTTATCTGCCGCTTAGGCGCGGGTGTGGAGAAGAAGCTTGAAGCACTGCGCTTCTGTGCCTGCACCGGAGTGCTTGTCGCGCCATTTTGCGTCGATGCTTGAGGGGGAGGCGAGCTCTTGTCGAAGATGAAGCTGGCGCAACCAGAATCGAGATGGTCGTTGATGTCGGTTGACTTGACAGGCTTGTTGCAAATTGGACAGGCGACTGCCATGGCCGGAGAGGGAAAAGAAGATTATTTACAAATGTAACGAGAAAGCAAAAAAAGAGGGCTATTCCAAATTGCGAAATTGAGTCTGTGGTAGCCAAAGCATAGCTTCACTTGCAGATGAGACCGAGATCGAAGTTGGAGGTTGAATTGGCTTGTACGGTGTACCTGCAGCTTGGTCGCGGGTCCAGGTTAGTCAGCCCCTCGCAGCCCAATCTTTTTACTCGATTTGGAACGCGCTTTGGCGCCGGCACGCGATTCAGGACTAATTATGGAGAAGGAGCCGAATATTGGTTGCAATCGGGAGTTTTATATGGCTGTTATGCATGTGTGATGACAATCCAATTGGATGTATTGGGCTTTTAGTATTCAGCTTAGTATCAGTTGGTATAATGAATTGTTGTTAATAGGACGAAAGCATATCAGCCTCAACTTTCAACTTCAAAGTGCCACACTCATGACACGACTCATAAGCTGGATTGCATTGAGAGAAACATAAATTCTTCATCTCATCCTTATAATGCATTCCAATGCGCACAATCATACTCATAATTCTCTGCATTCTTCATCCTCTCAAGATCGGGAGGGATCCCCCTCTTCAGCTCTGGATGTCCTGAACAGCGTCTGAATAATGCTCTTCTTCTTCCTAACCACTCTGGAGCTTCCTTCTTCCCCAAATAGGGCAGTTGGCTCCAAGCCAACAGTCGAATTCACAGCGTAATCTTGCCCATGCTTTGACGGAGTGGGAGTTTGTGTTCTCGGGGGCGTAATATTCGCTGGAGAAGGTCTTCGTAATGACATTGACTATTCCTATACTTAGTACAGCTCATGGATTCCTCATAATTCCAATTTAAGAGAGTTTCGTATGTAGAAACGGAGAATTACCTTTAGTATTCGCCTTTCGTGTGCCTTGCTCACATCCCCTTTGCTAGTATCATCCTTCTCCCTCGCCACGGCGTCTGAGATCCGTCCCGCGACTGTCTTGCCTCCCCAAGCGAGACATTCTTCTGCCACTGGGATGAAGCGCACCATTCCCCTAGCAGAAGGGACACGGATTACAGCTTCCATGTATTTCTGCAAAACAGCAGCGTTGCGCTTGTTCGTGGCGGGTAGGACTTCGGAGGGGAGAGCCGTGATGGTGAGAGTGTATGCGGGATATGAGGAGCCGCTAAAGAAGAGATATTGGCTGTGATTCAGAGAGATGACGGTGGAAGCAGGGCTTCGGTTATATCTTGCGGCAAGCTGGTGAGAAAAGGTGGTGAGAAAGTGGTGTTCGTTCTCTATCTATTTTCCACGCTCAGTTGGAAACCTCTTAGAACAGCATCAGGTTGACTTTGGTGGGTGCTCACTTTAACATTTGTTCTAACTTCGGCATAAATGAGCGCTTCTCCGAGCACAGCTTCCGCTACTAGACTTCTCTTGGATCGCTCGTGCAGCGCATGGTGAAAGTACTGGCTTCTCTTCTCTGATAACCGCTCCTTGTCGTCGTGAGAAGTCGAAGATGCCATTATAGCAACAGGGCTAAAGTCATCGTGCGGAAATAAGGTAAGGGGAGTCCGAGAGTCGCTTTCCGGGACGGTTTCTAGGCTGAATATCTTGCTTTTAGGCTTGGATTTACGCTCTGGAGTGGGTGGTTGAGGTGTGGCGGCGGCATTCGGAGATGGTTTGGCGATGTTGATAAGTGGAGTGTTGCGCGCTTGCGGAGAGAGAGGCGGTTGATCCATTATGAGATGATGCATGGATTTAACAGGTTTCGATGACTGCTGCTGCTCCTGATGTTAAGCCTTGCCATTCACTCTTACGCCAAGTTCTGGATGAGGGCACAAAGAGGCTTGGGTTAGTGAATGTGGACGCAAAGACTGATTCATATGCTAAAGCGTTCTTCATACCTCCAATGAGAAAGTGCATGAAATACATTCATCGAGATGCGCCAAAGAGTCTCAGATCCTATCTGTAGGGCATCGCGTGAGAAGTGAGCATGAACTGACAAATATCTCACCGCAACTATTGCTGACAAGTTGCTACCAACTACGCAATTTCTTCCCGTATTGTTTCACATCTGTGCATTATTGAAAAGGTAGAGTAAAGGTCGCACAGAGACTTCTAAATGGTTTACTGGTAGCCTACAGAAACACGGGAGGATGTTTGCAATCTCAGTCAAAGTGCTTGGAAGCAATCAACATTTGTGGCAGTGGCTTTGGAAGTTTGCAGCATAATTATTTATAATTCCGTGAATGTATATGTGTGCTATATATATTACATATAAACCAGCGCGTGATAATATGTCTTCCACGCTGGATATGGGGTGATTAAATTACATGTAGCTGAACGGCGTCTGATAAACTTTCCCACGTTTGGCTCAACCCGTGTGTGTTGGAATAGGGCCATTCTACTCCTCTGTACCACTCTTATCTACAAGGCAGCTTCTTCCACCTTGGTTCTCTCTTCTCATTGGTAAACCCGTCTGAATTATGCCTTCGTGATCCGTCGCTCTAGAACAGCCTGGTAGCCTGCAACTGCCAAAATGATGGCTTCTAAAGGAACAAGCAGCACTGCGAGCGCTACACCAGCCTGGCTCTGATTGCACAGAGTGCCAAAGTGCGGCTGGGTGGTCATGGGAACGTCATTCCATCGGCAGGTCCAGCTCTGGAGACTGTCCACTGTGGAAGAGGAATTGACGGCATAAAAGAGAGCCATGGCGACGAGAGATGCAATGAAGCCTATGGCCGGGGCGGCAACGCTGGCGATGGCGTGGGCGCCAGTAAGGCTACGTAGCTATATTTCGGTAACATTAGATATATGTGTGCAAAATAATGGAGCTGAAAATGTTCATGACTACTTACAGCTTGAATTTTGCTGAAGAAGAGTGATACGATATTGGCAACTACAACAACTACTCCGCCGGCAATCAATGCTGCGGTAGGACGCAGATCAAACTGAGATGGCCACAGTGGAAGATAGAAATCAGCAGGGAGATATGTCTCGTGGTAGACAATCAGTCCGTTTGCCGAAACACCCAAAACGGTGATGCCAGCCGCCAGGGCCAGAATCGTGAGGGCGAGCCGTGAGCCGTGAACGACATCGATGAGGCGTTGCTTGGACTGCAGCTCCGACTGTAGCTGGAGGTCTTGGGCCTCGACCTCAAACTCAGATGAGGAGAGCTCGTTTTTCAGACTGGAAGACATTTTAGGGGAAGTAGATTGGGGTATCATTAGGAATAAACCGAAAATGAAAGCCGAAAGGGGAAAATAAAAGACACCGTAAATGATAAAAAAAGAACCCAAAAGAGAAGTGAAGTGAAAGGAAAGAAACTGTTTGGACACGACTTGTTTACCACGAAACAAACATGATGAAATATCGCGGGAAACGTCGCGTAGATGTAGATTTCCACGAGATAATCTCCAGGCGCTTCGACAATCTCCGATCCCTCATTGTGTTGAATCCAGCCAATGGCGTGTACAGCCCTCGCATACGCATCGCATCCAGCTCCACGCCAAAGATGAACCAAATGCAACTCTTAGCCGCGCTGCCATCTGCCGTCCGCCCATCTCGCCAATGAAAGCGCACAAGAACAGATACGCAATCTGCACATCGCAAAACGGGATTGGCTGGCCTGTGAGGGAAAATCCGGGGTCACATTTGGAGGCGCGCTCAAATGTTTCTTAGACACGGCGCTTGGGTGAAAGGCGCCGGGCCAATGAGAGGCGAGGGGAGGGTGCCGTAAATAGAAACTCTGGTGGTGTTTTTACTGCATACTACGAGCAAAGGGAACAAAACACCCACATGGGCGCCTAAGATGCAGGAATTCTTGGGTGGACTGGGTGTTATGGGGTTGCAATGCCGAGATGCAAATGCAGATTTAGTTTTATGCGTAGATGCTATTTTCTTCTCTCTCTCTCTCTTTTTTTTTTTGCCGGATGGATAACGATGGGGGCGCGATGAGGACGCTGGAGATAAGACGAGGGAGGGATATGGGATAATTTAAAATTAAGGCTTCATTGTCGCGCGCCAAAGAGCGTCGAATTATGAATAATACACCCGCAGCACACGTAAGCTAGATGTAGAAGCCAGTGAGAATAATCTTTGGTGATCTTATCCCGTTAATCTATTCTCTCTCTCTCTCTCTCTCTCTCTATTCTTGCTCTTGCATCCAGCGCAGAAATCAGTTTGAGGCAGAATTGACAACTATTTGCGATGTACGGAGTACGACCAGTCATGCATGGCATATCTTGAAGCTGCGTATTCGCATAGTTTCACCACGGAGAATTTCAAATGGATACATATCCACATGGCATACATGTATACCAGTGCCAGTTTAGTAGCAGCACGCACATGTACGGATAGACAGCATTACGGGGCCACCGAAGTGTCAAGTGTAGCGCAGGTAAAACGGTCAGGATGGGATTTGCACTGCCAGCATCGGAAAGTGAGCATAGGGAAGCCTGTCCCCTCTCTTCCTTTGCTGAGAGAAGGCGACGTTTGCGCGGTCCGGCCCGCAAAGCAAACAGAATATTCCCCCCTGTTGTGTACTCAATATCTCTCCTCTCTCTCTCTCCCTCTCTCTCTCTCTCTCTCTCTTTGTCTGTCCCCATCTCCGTCTCCTCTTCCTCTCTTCCCCCATGCCATACTAGCCAGTTGCACAAACTAGAGCACAGATTACTGCTCCGTAGCAGCACCACTAGTAATTCCAAGCGTCGTCCCCACCCAGCCGTTCAGCTGCCACCGAGGCGCCGCGGGCGGGGCTTCCGAAGATTATCGTCTCTCCTTGGTTTAGCCTGCGGACGGAATGTCATTTGCTTGACAAGGGGGGGTGTGTGCAGGAGACGAAGAGGCGAAAGAGAGTGTTTCCATGTCTCTGTTCAAGGAACAAGCTTCCATTGAGATACGAGCAGACAAATCTCAGTCTGCTGGAGCCTGGTTGGACTACGGAGCTATGTGTATTATGTGGGGAGTCCGGCGCGGTTGCTGGCATTCGCTTGAACAGGGGATGTGATGGGGGGGGAGACCGGCAACTGTTTATGATGGAGGGAGAGAGTCATGATTAGACGAGAGGAATATGAGCTGAACTGCATGTTGTTTATGCGCCGCCGGTGGATGGAGTCGATTAATATATTTTAGAGTGCTGCTGAGAGTCAGCTCTGCTTGCGGATTGCAGAGCTGAGGTGTAGGGGAGAGCAAAAAAAAGCAAAACTTGTGTTGGGTCACGGGTAGACTGTTGATGGCATTGCCGCATCTGTTGGGAGGATCTTGGCATCGAGAATGACTCGTCAGGTGACGGTAGGCGAATGGATAAATCAAATTTAAGCAAGGGAAGAGAAGAAGAATGACGAAATGGGTGACGAAATGTTGGAAAAGAGCCGATTCATGGCATCTCTCTAGGGTAAGCATCTCTACATGCTTGGTATCTGCATATACGCGAGAGCAATAGTTTCAACATGGATACAGTATTTCCGTATATCGCAAGCACATACTTTGTAGATGCTTTTACAAATAATAACAATGAGGAAATCACAAAATACAAGCATCTACCCCGACTCATCCTGCCCACCACACTCTATCCCATACACGCGGAAACCTGCCGTCCATGGGAAAGATGAGGCCTGTCTGGGAATAGAGAGGGCAGGGGGTCCTCCTCAGTACTGCTAATGTCGGTCGCTAGCATCCTTCGGGACGAACCTACATGTATCCGAACAGGTGCAGGCGATAATGTCCGCCTGTATCCATCCAACGGTCTCATACTTACAAGCACTACTGATTGCAGCGTACAGGTTACCTACCTATGCGTTGATGGGCTGGGCTGGGCATGGGCAAAAGTAGTTCTAGATGCCTGCTCTGCACGTCTCCCTACCTGCCTGCTGCGTGCCTACATAGGCAGTTGTTCTGTATGTCGTGCGCAGCAGCACACTGCCACACGGCGGTTCCAGCTCCAAGGGCTCCCCCTGTTTGCAGCTCTGAGGCTGAAGCGAAAATGAAGATAATCGCAACTATTGATTTTGTTGGCCGACGAAGCGTCATTCTCTGCTTACACACTTTACAGGGCACAAGGCTTGGGACTGACAGCCATGGCATCTACCGCGGCCCCAGCTTACACACAAGGCAATTGAAGCAATCCCATCCCCCCATGTCCAGTGGAACATACCAAGTGCACCAACGGCGGCGCCAAAAAGTAACCATACTCCGCACTCTCTTTGTTTTTGTTTTGTTTCTTGTTCAGTAGCCCGTCCACACCCTCCTTTCCGGATCTGTCACCTTTTTGCCAGTAGTCTTTCCTATCTTTTATGATAGCAAGATGTTGCTAGATTGTCGGAGATGGATCGTCGAAAGCGGATCCGCCAAGGGTCCTTTTTTTCAGCTGGGACTAGCAAAAGGAGAGCTTCCTAATGCAAAGCTGTTCGGCGACTGTGTGTAAATGGACCCCGAAATCTAAACTGCTTTGGCACTGCGTTGCAGGTCTGGACTACATGCTCTCAATCACCGTCGTCTGCCCTTTTCTTTTGAGTTTGAAACCAGCGTCTAGGCACCAAAAGAAGAGCCAAGAACTCCTTTTGTACCTAGTATCGTGCACTTTGTGCGGTGCCGTCTTAGTGTGGTGGTCATAGAGCCCTTGAGGTGAGCCCAATCCACCCACTGAAGCTTGTTTCAAAGCCTCTCGCTCCTCAGAAAGCTCGCCTTCTCCGCCGCCGCTCGTATATCCCACGAGTAATTGAGTGAATTGTACATGCTCGGCACCCTCGCTCACTACCGCCGGCCCCATGTTGCCGCGCTAATCCCCAAGTTGATCACTGTCGCGGATGTCTCAGTTCTCGGGACCTACCGCCGCTTCCAACTAGGATGCCACCGTTGATGATCATCGTCGTAGGGGGGTGCTGTAGCAATAGGTACCAGTAGTAGCAGCAGCAGAGCAGCAGGAAGCATCGGACTTTGTCGAGCTGCCTCTACCATTGAAGCGGCCGACTACGGGTCAATGGATACCATCATTTGTGATACTACTGGGCGTCTTCATGGCATCGAAATGATCGATCGGCTCCGAACGTGCTGTTGGTGAACGTTTTGGGCCATGGAAATTGATTGACAATCATGCTAACCAAATAGAGGGAGCTCCAACGCCGAGGTCGCATCGCCAAACCTGCAACTTTACGCACGTAGTTGTATGCGGAGTATTATGGAGTGCACTATGAGGGGGACTCCCTCCCCCTCCGGAGCGCAGACCATCGGACCTCTCTCCGTAGCGGCGACATTCCTTGTAGGCTACGTAATTTTTCATCTCCTCCCCTCTTTGCCCACCGCAGAAATTGTTCAGACTTGACATATGCATCCGGTGGCATTATGCATATTCTTGGCTTGCTGGCCTCTGATTCCTAATCCATCTTCAGCTGTCGTGGGCGCAAAAAGCTTGAATAATCATGTGTATTCTGACCTCGGCCTCGAGTCAGGGTAACACATAGTCGCCATGGATCCCGCGAACTGGTCTCGAGGTAACATTACAATTCCCAGGCAGACAAGAGAGGGGATAAGCGGATTAGAAAAAAAAAGCCTTTCCCTAAAACAGAGAGAAAGAGGGTTTTTTTTTGTCATTCCATGCAAAGGGTCTCGAATCTCAGCCCTGCTGGCAATGACTGCAAGAACTAGTAGCAGGTAGAGGTAGCATTGATGTCTCACCTCCGGTGTACAGGTCGACTTTGAATAACATCTCAATTTACCGCCAGCAGAGCACATTTCACAAGGCAAAACAGGTCACGCACAAACTCTACGCTCCCTTTATCGTGATAGAAAACGCCACTGGGGACATCAAGGTGCACAAAGCCTGATGGACGGGTTATAGCTGTTGTTGGCGGTTTGATTCGCATCGCGTCCCGCGTTCCAGAGGCTCTGCCACGAGGCAACGCATGCATGCGCCCGGTTTCGACGCGGAATGTTTGCCTCGAGTTTTGCTTGAAATGTCAGGTTTGCTGAGGACCCCCCTTCGCCTAATCGGCTTGTCAATCGTCTCCATTATCTACCGGGTCGGCTCCAAGGCTCGATTAAGCATTTCATGTCGGGCCCATCGTCTCACACAGCACGGATATTGTATATGGGTACGAAGGACCTCTCTTCCTCTGAAGGATTGACCAATTGTGCTTCGTACTTGGCCTTTTTCCTTCATTCTCCCTCCCGTAGGCTAAACCATCCATTGTCTAGTCCGCAGCTGTACAGGGGTCAGCCACTCTTGGGCTGTCAGATCCACCAGGCAAGCCCAAGGTAATTTTGCACAGAGGCATCATCATCCTCGGGATCCCCTGGAAGAACGAGCTTCCCCCAGCTCTCTTTGAGCTCTTCCTCTTGCTTTCTCTCTCCATCTTTTTCATGCAAAGTAAGACAAGGTGAGGTCGGTCGGGGGTTAGGCAGCCCAAGGCCGATGCGCACGAAAAAGCAGCTCTTATTGGCCAGAGTGCGAAATCTCTTTCGTTTTTCCTTATTCGTTTCCCTATTTGCCTATCCTTATTTCCTTTTTGGGAATGCAAAGCTTGGCAGTAGTATTCGGGAAAGAGGAGCTGTTGAGCGCCGCCATTGTATACATGGCGCATATCAAATGCTTGTGGAGTTGGGCTGATACGTCAGTGGTTGTTGAGCTTGCTGAGTTGCGATGCCGCAGAGGCATCTCCCAAGTAGAAGAACCTTTTGGTTTCTTTCCCTTCAGAAAGATAACATTTTTACATTACCTATACAGTATATGCCATCCGTGGTCTATAGTATTGGTCGGCAATTTGTTTTTCTAGTTTCGAGTCTATAGACCGTAGTCCCGACGCCTTATGGGCGAAACAATTGCAACTCAGGCCAACCCTGTGCTGCTCCATGCAGCTTGCCAACCAACAACCTCAAGTTTCTCGTCTCGTTCCTCCACCACACACGCCACTTCTCTGCTTCTTCAATACACACACCTCTCCGTAGCATCTTCCCTTTGACAGGTCTCAGAGCTTTACCAATTCTGGGCACTGCATTCAAACCCTGTCCGCATGCCGCCACGCCGCGTCGTGTCTCGCCTTGCCCTCTCGCCCTTTTTCTGGCCAGCCCGCCATGCCCGATCCAGGGTCGCCTTTCAGCCCGCCTAAGCTTGACTAGGGCATCCTGGCGTCCCGGAAGGGGGTGGGAAAGACAAAAATTGCCACTTTTCTCGATGGGCGCTCCCAAAATCCGATTCCACCACCCATGGACCTGCCACGGCGATCGAGCGCCATTCTGCTGCCAATTTCACTTCTCCCATCCCGATGACACCAAGCACACACCCTCCCCCTACGACCCTTCGACCTTCCAACCCCATGCTCAGACTCTGCGCTCGTACACCACATGTATGTTTTATGATGAACGGCATATAGAAATGCACCTAAACTGGGGGCGCCGCTACCTGCTAGGTACCCACGCGGCCCCCATCTCCCCCGTAAACCCATCCGGTCGGACTGATGCAATAGTCGACCATCCTCGGTATGCAGCCCGGGCCTGCGGGCGAAGAGCCCTGCTTTGCCTTGCCGGAAGTGCAGAGATCCGGGCGGTGCCAAGAGGGGGGAAAAGAAAGGAAAAGGTAACGTGCGTAATGAAGCCAACAGCCGCAGATGACGATGGTGGGTACATGGGCATTTGGTGTAAACAACCATGCAGCGATCAAGCCTGCAATGTTACTCGTACTTTCATCGAATCCTCGCTCGATACTTTTTTTTCTTCCCTTTTCTCTTCTTCTCTGCTAGCTTTACAAATATGACAACTTGGGGCCCTCGCTCTCTCCCAAAACAACAAGGTGATTTGCTATAACTACCGAGTGCCTCGTCCTGTTTGCTGCCAGCATCTCAAAACGGCACTTGGCCTGCTGTCCTGCCCACCACATCAGATCATCATTCTTCCTCCCAAGCTCAGGCCCTCCTCCTTATAAACAAACACCCTTCCGGGCCCACGCCCTTGACACCGTTGGACTTTTGTGCATACATTCGTCCCACTGGGTCCCAACAAGTACCTCCTTCTTGTCAACCCCTCCTAACCAGACGAGGGAAACGGGGGACCTCTGTGCGTGTTATCTGCCTCCGAGGACTTCTGCTTTAGTTCGACTAGGCACGACGCTACAGAGCTCGAGGGGAGCTTCATCCTTGACGCCACACGAACCTTATTTTTCTCTCCTTGCTCAGGTCAGTTTGCTATACAAGCATAGGTGAGCTGCGTGAGCAAGTTGAAGTCGAACACGCGAGGTTCCTTGCTCTGCCGTGTCAAGGGGGTCCTCTATTCTGCACAACTCCCGGCTTGTGATATATTGCCGGGCTGGGTATATATATAAGTTGCCTTGTCTTATATATACAAACACGCATCCCCCTCTACCCCGAATTCGGCACCAGCTCAAGCGACACATCCTCTTCGTACACCACCAAAGGAGCAATGGCTATCCAACCAACATCACCGCGCTGTCGCGGTGCATCCTCTCCACGCAAGACAAGATCATCACCTATTACCAAGGCTCGACTCGTCGAGAAGAGCCACCCTCACAAGGTTGCCAAGCAGCTCGACTCGTTTGTACGTCCAACACCTACTGTGCCCCCTCCTGCTCTATCTGGCAGACCATCTTGGCTAACAGCTCGTCCCTGCCCTAGCGCTCCTTCGCCAAGCTTCCCACAGAGCTTCGCCTAAGAATCTGGGAGCTCAGTCTCCCTAGCCCACGCCTCGTCTCCATCCAATGCGGCAGCAACAACACATCCCTCCCCGAGCCGACCACTCCTGCCTCCAATCCGGCGTCCTCGACGAAGAACACGAGTGCTGGGTGCATGTCATCCGCACCGATACCAGTCAACCTCCATGTCTGCGCCGAATCCCGTCTCGAAGCTCTCCAGACATACCGCCCTTCCTTTGGCTTTGCTCGCGGCCCTGGCCAGGTCCTCTTCAACCCCGAAGTCGACATCATGTACTTTGGTCCTCGCGAGGGCTTCATGGCTGCAGACTCTCAATTTCATACATGCATGATGATGTGTGACCAGGCCGAGCTGGCCAGCGTGCGCCGCTTGGCCATTAACGATGCGCTCTTCTGGATCGGCGATACCTACAATTCCATGACAGCGGGGAGCTTTACGTTGGAGGCGTTGAGGCAGATTGCCATGCGGATGACGGGCCTAAAGGAGCTCATCTTCGTACCTAGGGAAGAGGAGATTGAGATTGATGAAGCCATGGTGCGAGGGCGCATGACCGAGCAGATCCAGACAGCGATGCAGAGCATAGCACAGCAATATCCGTCTTGGGAGCCGCCTTCATGGAAGATTGTTCCCTTGAGTGAGCTCCCTAGTCCGACCGGCTGAACAGAGCCCGGCAAGCATGAACCAGGATACATGACGACAGAGCTTTCCCCGTTACGAGGCACACAGGGCACCAACGATACTATATACCTACGCCACGCCATAATATGTCATAATATTGCAGGCGCCATATGTGACATCACTTTTGATGGAACTTTGATCTATCTCAGCTTCGCAAAGTATTTAAACGAAGCACTGAGCAGAAAAAATAGTGGTGTTATAACTTGCTGATATGCAAGAATGATTCGTCGAAATAGTATGACGCTGTATGCACTGCAGCAAGCCTGGCCGTGAGAAGGCAGGCAATGATGAAAAAGGACCCGAAATTCTTATTAGGGAATAGGATGGGGTAATGGAGGAAAAATATGGAAGGTTGGATATTTAGGTACCTTTGATGTATTAGACTACTGCATGGAACGAAGGGAGCGATGATTATATGGGATGGCAGGAAATTATTCAGGGCTGGGCTTTTTGCAATTGGGGAACGACATGTCCATAACGGAACGGGAAAATTAATGGAAGACTGACAAGACGGGCTCAGTAATTGAATATAATAATAGTGAAAATCGATAATATGATGAATATTGCTCTGTACTGATGTCTTGGGTTTGTACTTGGTGAGTTCCAACTTTTACGACACAACTTGAATCTTTGGAGGCGGCTAAAAATATATAATGAATAAATTTCAAATACGCAAATGGATACCTAGTCTACAATAGCTTCAATCGAACAATATCAGTATTTATTCTGGCTTAGGAGTAGTGTATATGCTTCAGCATGATGAGCGGCAATGACGATCAATAGTTCTGAGGATGTTTGACGTATATACCCGGATTACGCAGCGAAGGGCATTATTCAAACAGGCCCCAGATTCGAAGCCTTCGATTACATGGCCAATAAGGTGATGACACGCTTCTTGCATTGCTGCAGCTGAATTAAGCTGACCAGAGATACTACAAGCTGCCAGGGAGAGCGGCAACGCGTCCAGTAAGAATGCGGCTTTGCTGCTATCGGCCTTGAGAATGCCTGAGCTATCGCCTGCATCATCCATAGTCCCATGTCAAGCCAACCATTCGTCTTTTATAGAGACTTTTTATATGTAGTCTTATTCCCACAGCCTCATTGTTGTTGAAGGATCATGCCCGACGGTGCATGCTCGTAAAAAAAAAGTATAGTCAAGATGGGCAGTTTCCGTGATATTTCGGGAAATACCATCGGTAACAATGCATTGGTCATTCAGGGCGATGTACAGGGTAGTGTTAGCTACACAATTACTTCTGGTGTACCCTCCTGCATGAGATCCATTCGTTAATCCCGCCTTCACTGACATAACGGTTAGGCCATGACAGTCCCTTCTTTCGAGAACTTAGTCTGACCGATCCTGCCCATGATAAACAGCGAATTATGACACTGAAAGGGCCGTTCTTTTACGAAGCCTTCAACTGGATCCTGAACCAGCATGATTTTAAAAAATGGCGCGAAGCGAATAATGGAATATTTTGGGTCAAAGGCGATCCGGGAAAAGGCAAGACAATGCTGCTGTGCGGCATCATTGAAGCGCTGGAGAAGGATTCGACAATCGCTTCTACTCTCAGCTACTTCTTCTGTCAGGCAACAGACTACCGAATCAACACTGAAGTGTCTGTTCTCCGAGGCTTGATCTTTTCATTGCTGAGGGCGCGGCCGGCCTTGATTTCCGATATACAAGGAAAATGTGAAGCGGCTCCAAAAGGTCAATTCACTGGCCCTAATGCATGGTTTTTACTGCAAGATATATTTAAAGCAGTTATCAAGCATCCAGAATTAACGAACCCCGTCTGCATCGTCGATGCTCTCGATGAATGAGAGAAGCATTGCAGATTACTTCTGGATCTTATAGTGGAAACGAGTGATTGCGTCAAATGGCTGGTTTCAAGTCGGAATATAGGGCGAATCGAAGAACGGCTTAATTCAATTCCCCAGACTTTGAGCCTGGAATTAGGAGAGAATGCCGAGCATATTTCTCAAGCTGTCAACGCCTATATCGATCATAGCGTTCGGCACATCCAAGCGCTAGAAGGGGATGAACAACTTCGGGAAAAAGCCCTCTATGCCCTGAAAGATAAAGCTAAAGGAACTTTCCTATGGGTAGCATTGGTAATAGAGCAGCTGCGCGAGGCAGACCATCGGAACGTGGAAGATATCCTGGAAGCGATGCCCGAGGATTTAGAGAGCCTCTACGGCCTTATAATTCGTCGATCCAAGAAAAATCTAAACGAAAAAGATCAAGAAGCTTGCAGAGTTCTCTTCGCCGTCGTCGCTACAGCTGAGCGGCTGCTCCATATTAAGGAACTACTCGGATTTGTTCAATCGCAATGGAAACATGCTAAGAACATGCTCCGTCAAATCGATATAAGTGACATAGCAAAGGCATGCGGTTCTCTTTTGTCCATTCAGCAGGATTTGGTCTATTTTATCCATCAATCAGCCAAGGATTATATCATCAACAACATTGCCGTGACTATCTTCCCACTCGGGATTGCGCATCAACATCATTTAATGATTGAATCATCACTAAGTGAAATGGAGGGTGTTCTCAAATATAATATATATGGAGTAACACCTGGTGCGCACATTGATAGTATTTCAGCCCCAAGTCCTGATCCGTTGGGTCCTATGGCTTATTACTGTATATTCTGGGTTCATCTTTATGAATCTCCGGAACATCAAGGTTACTTTGAGGATAATGGAAGGGTTCATCGCTTCGTCAAGAAGTCTTTTTTATGCTGGGTGGAGGCTTTACTCCTCTTGCGAAGCTTTATGCCGCAAGCAATAGTTGCAGCTCAAAAGCTCAAAAACTTGTTGGTAAGTCATCACATTACTAGAAGCTAGAAGCCACGAATAATATACTAACGAACGAAAACATGCAGATTGCGAGAGAGACAGGCGATCTGTTCAAATTTGTGAATGATGCTCTTAGGTTTACTCTATACTCCAAGGATTGCGTAGTATCTTGGCCTTTGCAGCTGTACTACTCAATCTTCCCTTTCGAGGAGTTTGAAAGTATCATCCGTATGACGTTTGAACAAGACGTCTATAGTCATTTTGAAGATTTGCCAAGAGTCATGAGCATGCAGCGAAGCCGGTGCTCTCTTTTACACACAATACGGAGTGGTGAACTGAACCAGTTGGTATTCTCTCCTGATTCACATCTACTAGCGTCTTCAAGTAAGGATGGGGACACTGTTAGCATTTGGCGAACAGACACAGGGTATGCACTGCAGAGCATTCTAGTTGAAAAAAAATTGCAAAATTGCACTCTCTTCTCATCCAGGTTGCCTGGTTTCAGCATCCATGGATGGTACCCTCAAGATCTGGGGTATCGATAACGGATCCTGCACAACGGAGCACTACCTTAACCTGGATACTAGTCCATATCCAAAGTCGTCAGGCATTTTACCTCCTATCCTCATGGAGGAATTGGTTATCTTGTCACCGGCCGGAGATTTGGCAGTATCGCTACATCGCACTTTAGAGAAGATCACGACACTGAAGATCTGGCAAATAACTACGGGCAACTGTATCGGTGAAATTTCCTCTGACAGAGCTCCTGTGCCACCATATGGGACCTTTTCAATGGATTCGAAGCTGCTAGCTCTAGTATACGACGAAGTGATAGAAATCTTTTCCGTTGAGACATGTCAAGCTTTTCAACACTATGATTGGTCTTGTGGTCGTAACTTTGACTCCAGGGAAGCAAAAGTGACTTTCTCATCAGATTCGAAACTCTTTGCCGCATCCTCGCAACATGGGAGGCTGCGAATCTGTAATACTCATACAGGAGTGATACTAGATAAGCTCGAAAGAGTACTAAATTTTGAAGTGGTCTCTTTTGCTATATCGTCCGATTCGAGAATTTTGGCAACAGGTTCTCGTACATCTACCTATCTTTGGAACATCGATACAGCAGAACGCTTATATAAACTGACTGGCTCTGTAATTTCTTTAATATTTCCTCCAAATTGGACAGAATCGGCAATTATCGTGGCGAATAACCCCCCACAAATTGAGATTTGGAAAGCTGATTACCGAGGGTCGCCTGAACCACTAGATTCTGAAGATGACTTTAATTCTGTTCTTATATCGCCAGATTCGACACTTGTGGCAGCAGCTCATAATCGGAGTAACTATATTGGGATCTGGAGCACTGAAACAGGCGAGCGTCTGCATAGGATCCCAAGAACACCATGTTATGAGAAAAAGGCTGTAACCTCTCTGTCGATAGTAACATTCTCATTTGATTCAGAGCTTCTGGCTGTGGTAGAAGGTATCAAAAGCGCTGACCTCCGGATCTGGCAGGCGAGGATTGGAGAGCCTTTCTGGGTATTTCGCGGATCAGATATACCAGTGAAATCTGCTGGCTTCTCGAAGGATTCGAAATACCTGGTCATGGCTTACGAGGACGGACTTATGCGGATCTGGTCCATGGAGTCGAGGATGTGTATTTATGAAGATCACTACTACAGAGAAGCCTTGGCCGTGGCATTTTCACCTGACTCAAAGTACGTCGCATGGCCTTCGATAAAACTAGCAAGGGTCGATGGGACACGGATGAATGGAAAAATGAAATCACGGGTGGTGTAGAAATGACGGGAGGAAAAGTCCAAGTGCTCCCCTTTCATGTAAATGAACACACCCTCCCCTTCATAGTTGGGCATGGGAGAGGCGTTCGCACACTCTCTTTCTCCCATGATTCCACAATCCTTATGGCAGTTAGTGTGGGCTTTTCAAACAGGATAGTGCGGCTTTGGTCGGTATCAAATGGCGTTCAATTGGGGACTGTTGAGGATCCAAGTGACAGCATCAGTTTGATGCCCGTCTTCGACTCAATGAATAACCAAATCCTGTTCGATCAATTCGTCATGCGAAAATCTTCCTCGTGGGAACGCTTGGAAAAGGTGCCAAAGCAAGGGTATAGCTGGTCATTTGCTCATGGTGAGAATTGGATATACCACGACTGCGAGCGGCGTTTCCGTATAGCGAGCGAATTCGCTCCAGATATCGTTGATAAGCGCCCGCTATTTGCCGCATCTGGTTCCTTGGTAGCTTTCATTACGAGCCTGCAGAAAGTGGTTATCATAAAGCTTCGCACTCAGCAAGAACCTAGGCAACGGCTGGCCCATTTGACCGATTCTCAAGCCAGTTATCCTGTACAAAAAAATCTCACGAATATTAAAAAGATTTCTGATCAACATCAAGTGAATCAGAGTGAGGAGCAAGAAAAGCAAAAAACAAGAGGGCATTGGAAATTGGTGGAAAGTTTTCTGTTGCAGAGATGATGAGAACAATGAATATGGAGGCGTGTAAGGCAATACTTGAAGTTCTTATACATCGATAATCAAGATGTTTCATGATGAAGACATCTTGTTAGTCAGTAAATTTAGTAATATACAACATCGTTGCTTCGTATTGTTAATAATAAATGCAATGAATTGTGGTGCTCCAGTTAATAATGCAACATTAGTCTATCGCTGTGTTATCTTGTCCCGTCAAGTCAATAAACGACACGTCGCTCCATCTTGTAACGCCAGATCTGATGCCACGAGTCTGAAGCAGTTGCGATTCTCGTGCTATTCTTTCTTCATATTCGTCCGCTTCAACTTCAACCTCGTCAAAGAAGCCAGGCCTAGAAGCGCTGGGGACGAACAACTTTTTTGCTGGTACCGGGCTGGGACTACTGTCGCGCTGCGGCGGAGGGGAATGTACTGTTTTATTACTCCTTTTTGGACGAGATTTGGGTGGCGAGTTAGAGATACTGGATGACGAAATCTCAGTCACACTGTTGGTAGTTGTTAAAGCTATGTCCTCTCGGCTGGAGCTTGAATTATATGTGCCATCCTCGCTATGCTTAGATGATGTAGGCCAGTCTATTTTCGATTGAGACTGCTTTTGTGTGAACACATCCATCGTCGTCTGCTTTAGCTTGGCTTCTCCTTGAGCTGTCTTGGAGATGGGCGGTCTCTTTTGCTTTTCTTTCAATATTGAAGTCGCCGGTTTATTGTGATCATCTCTCACCCGTGATGTAGCACTCGCCGCAATAATGGACCGTATCGACTTAGGTATTTCTGTGTTACTATTTGATGGGGCGGTTGCAATCGGTGATGGCGGAGTAGACCGTGAAAGTGGCGACGCGTTGCCGGCAGGGCTGGACGAAATGACGATAGCCTCGACAACTCCTGCATCGTCATTACGTCTAGTTGAATCTGGTGAGCTGTTTATCGTCCAACCGTCCAGGCTAGGGGCGGCGCTGGGCGTGAGTTGCTTACTAGGCTCCCGTAGAGATGGTGGTGTTTGTGGCCGACGTAGTCGGCTTGGTCGAGGGAGAGGAGGGAGAGACACGTCCTCTGGCTCACTGAGTTCATTGGACACGTCGAGATCTTTAAGTATGTTCGCGATATTGCTGCCGCTAGCTTTCTGCTGGACTTCCACTGTTTTGGTGACACGAACAAAACTGTCGAGAGCCCCGTGAGGCATCACATCTGCCTTCTTCGTTTTCGACACGGATGCCTTCTTTTTAGTGGGGGACTTTCGTTTGGATTTGGCCTGACTCGATTCCTCCCAAGCTTGGATGGCCTTCGGTGAAAACCTCTTCGCCACCTCTTCAAGAACCCAGGTGAGTTCTGGTTTTGTTATGTCAAAGATCTTTTGGGTACCCTCAACTGGGTCGACACTACCTCCCGCTGCTGCAAACTCGTCATCGCTATTGAGAGCTAGCCCGCTCCGAGCATATGTGATCTCCTCTTCTACCTCGTTTGATATGTCGATGGGAACAATTTCTTCGGGGATATAGGTGAGACGCAATTCGGGAGTGCCGTCTGTGCTGAAATGACTGCGACGACCTGATACTCTTTTGACAAATGAGTCACCACTGTCAGCTCCAGCTTGGTGAAGGCGCTTTACCAACAGACCCTCACTAAGCACACGAATGAACTTGATTGCACCAATACGGAAATCCCAATTGAATGTCTCCCTCGCGAACTCTCTTAGAGCTTCCAACTGAATTTCTCCAGGTTCATTTAGCCTTTGCCTGACAACTTCCAAGGTAGATTCTGGCGACACCACTGGATGAGTGTAATAGCGAAGCACTTCTATACTAGGAAAATCTTCTGGAATAGCTAGGGCTTTGTGGCGAGTACGAAAGTACTTGCTTTCGTTTGTCTGAAGCTCGTGCGTTAATGACGCTTTCCACTGGCGGAGACCTTCTGCATCTGAGGCTCGAAGTTGGCATAATGATCTCCCATAGCCTGCCTTGGCGGCCTCGCATGCCACCTTTGGTCCACAGCCAGGTACTCCCTCGGGGATATAGTCGCCGCCACTCATAAGGGCTACTAATACCATCCCCTCTCGATCAAGACCAAGTTCAGCCATATTCAATTCCTTGACATCGTACATGGAGACGTGCGTTGGCTTTGAGCCCTTGCCCTCGGCTGACCAATTCCGTAACGTTCGTGTGCATCCAAACATGATCGTGTCCACATCTTCACTTAGCACGGCGTCGACGATGCCGTTCTTTTGTAGAAAAGCACACTCGGCTTCGGCCTCGCCAGGGGCATCGTGTACTACGAATCCAAACAGCCGGATGAGCCTCTTTGCGTGAGCCGCTGAGAATCCATCACCCCTTCCAGATCGTTTGTTGCGTTTGAACTTGGGTTTGTTGGGGCCGTCGAAAACAAAGATCGGCTGGATAGGTGTACCTAAGAGTCGGACAAGTCGATAGAAGAGAGTTCGGATAGCGGGGTTCGTGCCGCCTGTTTACTGAGTCAGATGGGAAACTGCATAAAACTACTAACCGAGATGATTCTTTTGACAACTTACCACGCGCAGCTTGGTTTTGGAACTGCCAGATGGCAATATCAATGGCGAGGCGGAAGGGCCGATTATGCTCCTTGAAGCTATCGGATGCAAGCTTAGACAGTGAGATCCTCTTGCCTGGGCCTAGCTCTCGATAGATCCTGCGGGGATGAGGTCGCAATTAAGCAATGTTAACGCTTTAAAAAGGCTTTGAGGTACTCACCCTTTGATCCCCATTGATACCCTCTATCATTTACACCTCTTGATCCTGTCAAGAGCTGAGAAATGGTGAATAACAAAGGTGATGTTGATTGCGACAAGCTCCAAGGCCCGTGACGACAGACCAAAACATTGGGCTGGCAAGGATGCCTTATCGATATCGGTGGATCGGCGCTAGTTGCACCCGCCTATTTTCATAGGACAGGCTCAAGCAGCGCGCTCTAAGAGTGAGAATGAATGGCGATTAAGGCGTCTTGATTCGCTCATTGACCAAAAAAGGAGACCCAACGACCTCGACTCGTGTAACTCCGCGAGCTGAAGCAACGCATAGTGCCTCTTTTTGAGCATCACAAACGCGGAAAAGCAGAGCGAGGCGTCTGCTATAGCTGTCGAGGCCATGTCCTCAGGGACGGGGCCGACGCTGGCTCATCGGAGCGTCGCCAGCATTCGCTCAGCCCCAACAATTCAAGAGCTGGGCACAACGCCACATACGCCTCCTCGGACAATCTCAAACACGTACGGCTCGCCTGCCACTATTAGAGCTGATGATGACTTTCTGATTATTCAGATTGGGTCAAGATTTGTCCGTGCTGGATTTGCAGGGGACAATCAGCCCAAGGCAGTGCTCACGAATGAGCCGAAAGATCAGCGACGAGCAGGAGATTTCAGGGATTGGCAACAGTCGGGAGCTGTTGATCTTCAATCTTGGGAGGAAAAGTATGAGATATGGCGATATGATCTGAGAGAGGTTGACCTTGGGCTTGTTTATGACAAGTTAGACCGTCTGCTGAGAGATGCATTTGGGAGGTAAGCTTCAGTAGGCTCACATTTAGAAACGCTCCATGTTGACACGGGATGACATTAGGTGTTTGCTGATTGATTCCCGACCACGGAGAGCAGGCCTTGTTCTTGACTCTGCGGTGCCGATACCGATTTTATCCACAGTGCTTGATCTCTTGTTCAAGGGCTTTCAAACCCCAATCATCTCTCTCATGTCCACAGCTACCATGTCCATTGTCGGGGCTGGAATCCGCTCAGGGCTGGTTGTTGATATGGGGTGGGCGGAGACCGTAGTCACGAGTGTCTACGAGTATCGGGAGGTCAAATGCACGCGCAGCGAGAGAGGGGGGAGATATCTCAATAATAAACTCTACAAGTTTCTCCGGAAACTGCTGACTGACAAAGACGAGGACGAGGGTGCACGAGCGATCAGCTTTGCAGAGTGTGAGGACATCATGTGTCGTATAATGTGGTGTCGACCACCAGCGTTCAAGTCAGCTCAGAGGCAATCGCAGCAGTTGGATACGGTTGAAGAGCAGGATGAGTCTGAGCCTGAGCACTCTCTACAGAACAGTGTGGCGAGCATCCCATTGAGGTCGATAAACCCACCAAGGACGATTGAGGTATCCTTTGACAGGATTGCTGATATTTGCGACGATACATTCTTTGATCTGTCCATAGCGCCAACGACGTTTGACGACCACGAGCTTCCACTACATTTGCTCATTTACCAACATCTGCTACAATTACCAATGGATGTAAGAGCTATTTGTATGCCACGCATCATCTTCACAGGTGGTTGCTCAAATATTCTGGGTATCAAGGAACGGGTTATAGACGAAGTGACAAGCATGGTAAATAGGAAAGGTTGGGCCAACGTCTCTGGCAAACACGTGGAAGAGTCTCGAAACAGCCAGTTTTCCGACCGAAGGGCAAGCGTTGCTAGGTCAGTTAGCTCAACAGCGACGGTGTCTGATCTCGGAGAAGAGCAGGAGTCTTCGCGACCGAGCTCAATAGCTACACAGTCTGACATATCGGACCCCATCGAGGCAAAGGTAGCCCGTCATCGACCGCAAATTTCGCAGCTTCAAGGAGAGTTTCGCACTCTTCATTCTCTCGGGCCATGGGCTGGAGCAAGTCTGGTCTGCCAACTCAAAATCCCTGCCATGGCTACGGTAGACCGCGAATTATGGCTGCAACAGGGAGCAAATGGCGCGTCGCGTCCGAATGAAATCGATGTCAAGGCACAGCAGCGACAGAGCATGGGCGCAGGAGGCTTTATTCGCGGCAGCGGAGGGCATCATACCAACTGGACACTAGGAGCATGGGGCAATGTGTGAAGCGCTTGCCTAGTCTCCTCCCTCCTTCGCCACACGTGGGCGCGCTTAGAGTGACTCGACGTTTTAGTCCTTCCGATACAAATGAGTTTTCGGTTTGTGGGTTTCTTCAATTAAGCTTCTCCAGAAGCTAGCGCTGTATGCCTAATAGACGGATAAATTGATGGGGGAATTAGCGATTATACCTTTTTTTGTATCTTGCTACGAGACACATGATCTAGATCTGATGAATGACTATCCACCAATAATAGGCTTGCGCTGGGCTTATGCTCCGTGTTCTCTCATCAAACTGGTTGTTGGCTAACTCCTTCCTGAGCTCTATTACGATGGTGTTCATGCAGCCGCACTGCGTCGTGGTCGTGGTGAATCGAGGCGCGTTTGCTCTCGTATCGGCGCCGCTATCGGCGCCTATTGCATGCATCGTGGCATGTAATCGTTACGATGCTGCTGCTTTATCGATCCTGGAGAGAGACTCGTGTGGTGAAATCTCATTGCACATCTAGAAAGAAAGTTGCAACTGAGATCTCATAGCATGAATATCCTTTCATCGCTACTTGCTCCGCGAATAGAATCTGTATGATTGCTTTCCCAAACTCGACTCGGCAGGTTGGCGGAGCTGAGAGCGCTAAAACGAGGCTGATGGCATAATTCCGAATACCGTCATGAGAATCCGATTCTTGTGTCACATGGGAAGAAGCCATCTCAAGAACAATCAGAGATACGAGTCATGATAGGGACTCGGTATTGAAAAACCCGACCTGTGGTGGTTTTTGTGGATAATGTTAAAAACGCCTTCTTATCGGCACCTGGCCGACGAGGCGAAGAGCCGTTGTATAAATAAGTGAACTAGCGGGAAAGCCTTGGCTGATGTTATGGGAGGACCATTGAGCGCCACCGGAGAAAATATGGACAAAATAAGCAGAGTTTCCACGAATGATTGCTTCGCTGCTAAGAGGTGCGGCTAAACGTTTGTGCTAGTTGTTCGAACGAAATCACGTTTGTGGATCTTCAAAGACGCGTGCTAGTGATCCCAAGCGTGATGGAGGTAAACCGGAGATGAAGCGTGCTGTTGACGCCACTGGATACCGGAATGTTTTGGCGGGCGAATCAAAGTCGCTGGCTCCTCCCCAGGAAGTAAAAATCAAGGCTAGGACTCTGGGGAAGACCCCACGTTTTGCCTTGGAATTCGATGGTATTCGCTCCATCGTCTCCCCCACATATGCGCCTCTCGTGCGTTTGGGCTTCCCCCGACTTTTTTCACCCCCACAGAGAACACTCACTAGCGGTAGTGATGCTCGGTTTGCGGTGAACCGACGGCTTATTAGATGTGAGGAGAGGGGACGCAGTACGCAAAGGATGTAGCACCTGTGATATAAAACGGGGGAGTTGGCTCCCACGAGTCGATCTGTGGGTTCTTGGTTCTATGCTGATCTCTCTGTACCACGGCCTTGACTTGAGCAGACAGACGGAATCATGGCCACTGAATCTAACGAGGCTGCCTACATCCCTCCTCCGTCCGTAAAGGATCTGGACGAGAGGGATGACGTTGAACATGTCGAGAAGGACATCAAGACAGTCGTGGCCGCGGTCACTGACCGCCCAGTTCATGAGATGTACCTTGAGGCCATGGAACGGTATCCCAATGACGAGGCGATTGATCAAGCTGAAGAGAAGAGATTACTACGCAAACTGGATATGCGCATTTTACCCTTGCTAGGCATTTGCTACTTCTTCTACGTGAGCATTTGACAGATACGATCAGTTTGGTCATGATGAACGAGGACTAACCATGGGCTAGTATGTTGATAAAACCACACTCTCATACGCTGCCATCTTCGGCATCAAGGACGACCTGAACCTCGTAGGAGATGACTATTCATGGCTCTCCAGTAGTTTCTACTTCGGATGGCTGATCTGGGCCATCCCATCCAACCTCCTCATGCAGCGCAGCCCGCCTGCATACTATCTCGCCTTCAACATCTTCATGTGGGGCGCTCTGCTCATGTGCCAGGCAGCGGTGAAGAATCTACAAGGATTACTTGCCCTGCGAGTCTTGTCTGGAGCATTTGAAGCGATTGCTGATCCGGCGTTTATGCTCATCACGTCGATGTATTACACGAGGGCCGAGCAGCCGTCGCGAATTTCCGCGTGGTATGCTTTTAACGGAATTGGTGTTGCGGGTGGTGGTCTCATTGGTAAGTGCTGCCTTCTCTACATGATTGCCTTGAAGCAAATCTATGGGAGAATGTTTATCGTATATGAGCGAGTTGGCTAATATATATGAATGACTATAGGATACGGCATTGGTCAAATTAAAGGCATGCTAGAATCATGGCGTTACGAATTTATCATCGTCGGTGCGTTTTGCGCTGTCTGGGGAATCTGCCTCTTCATCTGTTTGCCCAACTCTCCCCGAACGATTTGGGGCTTCACTCACGACGAGAAGCTCCTCATGATTGCTCGCATGAGACGCAACCAGACCGGTGTGGAGCAGAACAAGATCAACTGGAAGCAGATCAAGGAGGCCTACCTGGACTACAAGACTTGGCTCTTTACGCTGCTCGGCTTCGTGGCCAACATTCCAAATGGCGGCATCTCCAACTTCTCTACTCTTGTTATCAAGGGCCTGAATTTTGATACTCTGCAGACGGCCTTGCTGGGCATTCCGCAGGGTGTGCTGGTGGTGATTTGGATCGGGCTGGGTGCGCTGGCAAACCGGTTTATGCCACATAACTGCCGTACGCTTGTCTGCGCGCTGTTTATGTTGCCGACCATTGCAGGTGCGCTCGGTTTCTTGCTTGCTCCAAAGGATGCGTATGTGGGAAGACTGATTTGCTTGTAAGTCTACGTTTTACTCCATGTCTTGTAACCTGTTGGCCACCAAACTAATACATATTTCAAATAGCTATCTGACCGGCTCGTACCAAGCCTCGTTCGTCATCTCGCTCTCCCTCATCACTTCCAACACCGGTGGCCAGTCCAAGAAGATGATCGTCTCAGGTATGATCTGGTTCGGTGCCTGCATAGGCAACATCGCCGGCCCCTTCTTCTACAAAGCCGACCAGGCACCATCATACCACCTGGGCATCGGCTCTCTCCTCGTTGCCAACTGCATCGAGCTGGGGCTCTTCTTCGTATTCCGATACGCCTTTATGTGGGAGAACAAGCGGAAGGAGAAGCTCCGGGCGGAACTGCAGGAGCGTGGAGAACTCATTGCTGGTGAGCTGAATGCTACAGCGTTTGTGGACATGACGGACAAGGAGAACCCGAATTTTGTTTACGTTTATTAATGCGCGGGAACGCACAAGGTGGTAATCAAGTAACTGCCATCTATACCAAAAATACACTTGATGTCATAATTTTCTATTACAATATGATACATAAATGGTAACCTGTTGTTCCGTTATGTGTACGTGGTAGGCAACCGTTGGATGATTCCAGTGATAGGCTCCTCTGAGGGGAACTTTTGACATGCGTGCGTCGTAAAACAGGCAGAGACTACGACATACGTTGCGCGACGGGTGTTGCATACATCTTGAATATGTTCATGCACGAAGCGCTTCACATCTTGGATATCTTCATGCACGAAGCGCTTCATATCTCGAAATAAGCTTTTGGGTGCATTTGCGACGGCCCCTTATTGATCGGCAAGTGGATGCGATGGCGCTGCACTCCCACGTTGTCCGTTTGCGTCAGTGCCGCGGATTCTCGCATGGCAACCCTGCATGACCGTTGATGGCCAATTCCGGTCCGAGCTAGGCCTCGGAGGGGGACTATTAGTATGCCCGAATACTGGTAGCAATGAGCAAACAAAAAGGCTCGTTATGGCAGGCTTGCTGACCGATACATGTACGATGCGCATCGGTGCCAGCCGCGGTGTTGGATGTGAAATAAAATGGGCTGCAATCACAAGCGGAAATCTTACCCGCTCACATTTGCCCTTAGCACCAACCATGTAGAGGAACAGATACGGGTACTAGTGCTAGGTGCCGCGGACTAGACTGAAATACTAATTCATCGATGTTTACGGGATATACTAATCCGTACTGCGTGCGGCAGAGGCTACGAGGGGCTGGTTAGGTGCAGCTCAATGTCACTCCGTCGTAACACGATGTAATGATCTGATCGATGTAAATTGGCAAGGGTCGGCCGCATCTTGGGCTGCCTGCTTGTCAGCACACTCTGTAAGAATCATCTCTTCAAGGTTGTTCCTCTGTGATGCGCTTACCTGCCATACTAGTACAAATGCGCATAGAACGCTGCTCCATGGTGATGCGGATATGACATGGCTGTGGCGGCGACATGGCTGTGGCGGCGACATGCCATTATGAGTGTCCCAGCAGGATGGCTCGGCCCCGGTATTGTGCTGTACGGGCCGGCCCTGTGGCTCGGTGAGATGCCGACGAGCTTGGGCAACCATAAGCGGAGGCAGAGAAGCATGCTGTTTGTGAGCCTATTTGTCACCGTTGATTCTGGGTTACGAGCTAAGACCGATGGTGAAAAGAGACTTTAGGAAGGATTTTTGACTGCGTGCCGATGGCTTTTACTAGTATATGAAGGTCCAGGTGTGTAGTACGCCCTTGGCTGCTTTCGAGTAACCCAACGAAACTACTCCGTATGTTACTCTGGTATGGGAAATAAGTGAATTTCGGGAACTCTTATTTCTACTCTTCTCTTGTTGGTCATGAGGAGGTAGCAGCAGCAGCAGCAGCAGCAGCAGTAGTAGTAGTACCCTTTGAATGGCTCGGTGTTCAAGATCCGATCAAACGATCGTGTACGAGGAAAGCGAGCGTGTGGCGGCTAAGATGGCTAAGCGCTGACAAAAACAAAAAAAAGGAGTGGAGAGGAGAGATGAGGGAGCTGGAAAGCTACCTGGACCTGTTACCTGCACGCACGTACTCCGTACACAGACCTGGCATGAGGAGCCATTGCTCCTGAAATCAAGATGCCAGACCCGTGTTTGGCGATTACGGCGCTGCACGGACTCTCTCCACAAACCATTCCTTCGTGCAAATGGCAATGGCCCAAGCTGTCGGGTCGTGATGCTGACGGGCCTTGGGTGGTTGGCATGGACACGAAATACACGTAAGACGAGGCGCTAGCACTACTGTGCCCGCGATATTTGTCGGGTGCTCTGCTCCGTCGGGAGAGGTGTGCACAAGTTCTTTGTGATACTCTATGGAGACACCAAGCAAGCAAGGGCTCCCAGCTGCTGATTCGCTCGTTCGGTATCCGGCGTTTGACAATTCCAGGTTTCCTTGGTCCTTTTTTTCCCTTTCTTTCTTGGGTCGAAGCTCGTTGGTCATCGACTGTGGATATTGCATGTTGGTAAGCCCAGTGCCCTGTTCCCGGTTCTGCAGATGCATCCAATGCCACTGCTGCATTGCTGCATTGCTATTTGACGCTGGCTGCAGGGGATGGCGAAGTGTAGCAGGTGCCAGCTTCATCTCATCTCACCATGCGTCGGGGACTAATCGCGAGGGTTGCTGCCGGGCTTTGGCCCTGTTTCGGAGCAGGGCAGGACGTGACTGTTGCACTCGTGGGAATGCCCGTAAGAGAAGAGATTAATGGGCCATTCTGGATGCCGAATTACCAATCGCGCCGAGAAGCAGGAATAGCACTTGCAGAGCGCCCAGCAGCGCAAATCTGTCGAGGGTCCAGGGATATCCTGCACAGTATGAGGTGAGGCATGCAGCCACCCAGGAAAGCTGTCAACCCTAACCCTGTCCTTCCCGAATAGGCTGCGGGATGCCCACAAGGTGGCGCAGCTAATCAAACAAAGATGCAGCCAGTGCTTCGTACCGCTCGCTAGCGCCACCAGAAAGCGCCCAGAACGCCGGAACTTGGCCAGAATAACGCAAGCAAGCGAAGAGGCCGTTTTATTTCATTTTTCATTTTTTTCTTCTTCTTTTGCAGCTTTTCATCCCTCACTTTGCTATGTTTCTATTTAATGCAATTTCTCCAGTCTATTTCAATCTAGTTTAGTTTGGTTTAGTTTAGTTTAGTTAAGTAAACCGAGAAAAAACACAAAAAGACGGAACATGAGAAGCATGATGACCCCCTCCCCTCCTCCTCCTCCTCTCTCTCAACGCCTGTTAATAAGGACTTCCGTAAGCTCATCATCATGTCTCTCGGGATCGACTGACTGATCGATCCGAGCATCATCCATCAATCAACGGAGCGGCTCACGCCGCCAGCTTATTACCGACGCTCCGAGTAATACTCCGCAGCACTGAATGCCTACTGTGCCTGGAAAGCAATGTAATGTACGGAGTAATGTATTGTAATGGACAAGTATAGGCATACAAGTAGCATCCGACGCATCCATTGCTCGCCGACTACTGCTTTCACGATGCCGGACGGATATGACACGCGCCACTCCCCTGGCCTTCGCGGATCACAGCCGTGGTAGGCATCAAGGCCATGGGCGACCAGGATTGCCTCGTGCAGCCGCTGCCAGGCAAGCAAATGGCAGCCCTGGCGGCAGCCTTGCTAGTGGGCTAGTGCCCTGGAAGCGCCCCTCCGTGGCGGGCTCCGGGCCCTCCCAACCCGCTGAGCCCGCTGAACCCACAGTGAACCCACAGTGCTGGATCCTCCACAGAGAGCCCGTTTGCCGGCCCACTCAGGAAATTGATCGACCACCAGCTTCAGAGGTCTTATGTTTCTCTCCTCGTGCGCCTTTTGACTCGCTCTGCTTCGTACATACTTTGCTGACCTTTGCTTCTTCTCCCCTGCGTTGCGGCCTGTGTAAGCAGCGAGCGCTTTCGAGGCTTTCTTTTCGTTGCTGGCGACGGCGTGTGCTGGTTGGCCATCTTTCTTCTATCCTCTCCTTGCCCTTGCTTTTTATTTTGCAGCGTCAGCTTTGTCGTCTTGGAAGACAATAAGTTTTGTTTCAAGCCGAATCTCCAACTTCCACCAGCCAGCCCCCCTCCCCCGTTATCGGTGCAGCATCCGCTCGTTCTATTTGGATTGCATCTTGTTTTGCCCTTGCTCTCATTATCTTCGTTCTTCTCTGGCCGCACTAAATCACGTCTCAACGGGGTCATGCGATCATTCGTTTTTCGCTGATCCAACTTGGACATCTACGCCTGTCCTCTTTGCCTGTATTTGCATCCTTGATACCATGTTTTCTAAATCTACTTTTACGGCTACCCATACACGATAAAGCGCAGTATTCGAATAAACTACGCCTCAGCCTTCTGCTTGGCATCCACGCTGACCCACGTAACATACAACACGCATATGGCACCGAAGAAGCGAAAGGGCCGCAGGGGAGCACGTCAACCAGTGCCGCAAGGAGCATCTTCTCATGACTCTTATACGTCACACAACGCCAATACCACGAGCGACGGCCGTCCGGTCGTCATGACCAGCCTGGTGGCTGTCGAGGAGGAAGGGGATGGGATGGGTGGTGGTGACACCATCATTGGCCGCATGGAAGACTTCGAAGATGAAGACGAATTCGAGGTAGCCTCTCTTTACCCGGCCAGTCAGCTTCCCCGTGGCGCAATGAGTACATACAGATCGGGCGGCGGTCACTTTGTCACGGGGGATTCGCGGGCGATGACTTCCGACTTGTAAGTTACCGTTGGGCCTTTACCCCCTTCCAAATATCGTGTAGTGTGTAATGTTGGGCGATCTATCTGGATTCCCACACGTTTCCTCACTTGACAGCTGCTAATTGTGGTACGAAGAGCGTCGACTCGATCACTATGGACCATGGATCTTGACTACCGTGAACTGCATGGTCGGAGATATTGTCGCGAATACTACATGCCAAACGATGAGCTGGAGCAGCTGCGCTTGACTTTACTCCATCAGGTTTTCCTGCACATCCTCGACGGGGAACTGACTCTTGCCCCGCTTGAGGAGCCGCCGACGCATGTTCTTGATGTGGGCACTGGCACTGGCGAATGGGCAATCAGGATGGCGGAGATGTACCCGGAATGCGAGGTTGTCGGTACCGACATATCCGCCATTGCTGAAACCGAAAGCGTCCCGGTCAACGTATTTTTCGAAATCGAGGATGCTGAAGATTGGGACCGGCCGCCAGACCACTACGACATGGTTCACATGCGTTGGCTGTCGGGGTCATTTCGGGATTGGTGTTTCATTTACGACTGCGCCTACTACTCGCTTAAGCCTGGTGGCTGGATAGAGGTCCTCGACTTTGATGGGTTTGATGGCATTGATGTTTGCGTCGAACATTTTCCGCCCGACTCCGCCATCCGCGCCTTGTTTAGGGATATCCACGCAGCCGCCGAGTTGGCAGGGCGAAAGCTGAACATGGCCCATCTGAATGCTCCAGACTTCATGGACGCGGGCTTCGTCGACATTAGGGTCATGGAGTACTCTCTTCCTGTAATATTTGGCGAACCCGCTGTCGATAAGATTTGGCTAATGGCCCTGATTGATGGCATCGAGGCCATGGCTTTGCGCCTGCTTACCGAATACATGGGCTGGGACCCGGAAGAATGCAAAGCCGTCTGCGAACAGGTGGCTAGAGAGCTGGCTAACCTGACGAGAAATCCTGTGGCTGCCAAAAACCTCGTTACCAAGCTTCGCCTCGTAGTAGCACGAAAGCCTGTTCAGGCTCCTAGGTCAAATGCTGCTTGGCCGGCGGAAGAGCCTCTCTGCCTGCGACCTCGGAGGGATGGGGAGACCACCCCTGGTTCCGAGGTTGGGCTAGACGAGAGGCGCAGGTCATGCGATAATATAGCCGAGCCTCACACCACATGAGATGAGATGATACAGAGAATGGTTTGCATTAACTGTTGGAGAAGGAAGGAGAAGAGGAAACGCAAACAGTTTTGTAGAAGGGGAATCGAAGATCAACATTCATCAAACGATCCACTCTGGCTAGCCCCTTTTCTACGCTCGCCGTAGGCCAATGTTCTGAGGGAGTGCAGCGAAGTGCGCCTCGATGGAAACCGCCACCTAATTGGCTTTAACCTTGATGGAAGAGTTATCACGACGTTTAGCCCTGGCGAGTTTGTAGGAGCTACAAACAGGTCTGTGGTTGACATTCTCCGTTCAAGTTATCAAAAACAAGAGCGGCAGCGACACGAAAGTATATACAATGACGAATTTTAATGAACACGACGAACTTCATCACAAGCAAGCGATTTTTCGAATGCTCGTTTCCACTTACCATTTTTTTTTTAAAACAGCCTGACGATGGGAAATAATGAGGCTTGAGCCGCTTCGGCTATCTTTCTGTCAGTTGGATTATGAGATAGAGTTTTATTTTCTTGGCCCATATTTTATTGTATAATTAGGTATTAGCTAAGGTATCCCGGAGCCCTTGCGGTTGTATATATGCTTTTGGCAAGTAAATGGAGGGACAGGGACCTTAAAATTTGGATTATAAACTTCATTACATTGCTTGTACCATTTTATTCTTGCGTACCACGTTAGATCTGTGAAGAAGCAGAAGACAGAGGATTACCGTGATTGCTGTGAAACAGTCAAAGCTAAAGGTGCCTCAAACCGAATATTTAGCGGTAACTGCTTTGGTATTCATGAAGAGAAGAGAATGATAATATTTGATGTGAAGAGAAGCGTTTGCCTCATAATTGGCCATTGATCGTTGCGCTGGGTAATTGGGTGTGAGGCCGTAAGGCTACAAGTACTTCGTACCTCCCTAACGCGATAAGGTACATAGCTCCCTCGCTCCACCGCCTCCGCTAGCGAATAAGAGCTCCGCCATGGCCTTTGAGCTGCCCAAAGAACCGTCACTGACGCAGCCTGGCAATTCTATCGTTGCTCCGCCATAACCAGCCTCGAGCGACCCAAGCTCCTCAGCCTCACAATCTCTTCTCTACCGGCCTGATCGCTGCTCGTGGGAGCAGATTTGCGCTTGCATCTGCCTTTTGGCGACAAGCGAAGCAGAGCTCAGGGGAGATCCTTCGCCTGTTCCAGCCCCGCGCGAGCATGCCTGCTTGAGAAGTCGCCGCCGCCGCCATGTCGCTCGACCCCCACGACGGATTTGTCGCCGCCGATTCTGCGGACCCGGAGAGCGGCGACCTGCCCATCTTCACGATTGAGCGGGTGCAGCTGCAGTTCTCGATAGCGGCTGATTTTGCCGCTGCGCAGGTCGCCAACAATGTCATCATCCTGGCCTTGTCGAATGGTCGGATTCTGCGCATCGATCTGAACCGACCCGAGGACATTGACGGTGAGCTCACTTGGGAGTAGAGACGGGGGGAGTGAATACGAAGGCGGGAAAGGAGAGGACTATGGTTTAGGTAGTTCTGAGCTAATTCGAATGATCTGGTGCAGATATTGATCTACCAAAGAAGCCATCCGAGATTGGCATTATACGACGCATGTTCCTCGATCCCACGGCGTCGCATCTCTTAGTCTGCACGTCGACTGGCCGGAATTACTACCTGCATTCGCAATCCAAGCAGCCCAGAGCTTTGGCAAACTTGCAGGGTGTCATGATTGACAGCATAGCCTGGAACCCATCCCTACCGACTGCTTCTACAAGAGAGATCCTTATCGGTGCCTCGGATGGCAACATCTACGAAGCATTCATAGAAACGTCCAACGAATTCTACAAGAAAGAGGTCAAGCATCTCAAGAATCTTCATAAGCTCCCAGATGGACCCATCACGGGACTCTGGGTGGATAACCTGCATGGCAAGACGGACTTGCGGAGGGTTATGATTGCCACTCAGAGCCGGTTATTCCACCTCGTCGGCAGGATTAGCCATGGCTACGATGGTAGTGGCTCTATTTATACGAGGATGTTTGAAACAGAGCAGCCCATCATCCATGAGATTTCAAGGGTTACCTCCGGTGCGAGCTCCACCTTTGTTGTATCTCCCGATCCACCTGATACCAGCCCTCACGATGATGACGTGCCAGATCGAGCATACGCTTGGCTGTCATCCCATGGCGTCTATCACGGAAAGCTGTTGAACTCACCCACGGACGCTGCTCTAGGGACGAAGATCTTTGCAGAATCCAAGATGCTCCCCCGAGCTCAAATTGTCACCCAAGGGTCGGGGAGCAAACGAAAGCCGTCCACCGAGACCATCGACGCGATTGCCCTTACTCAATGGCACATTGTGAACCTTGTTGGTGGCCGTGTCATTACGACCAACCGTCTGACTGGGGAGATGGTATCAGAACACGATGTACTATCTGCCGGCCAAAAGCCCATTGGCTTCTCGGTAGATTCTCAGAAGAATACCTTTTGGCTTTTCACATCTGAGGAAATCTTTGAGATTGTGGTGCGCGATGAAGATAGAAACATCTGGAAGATCATGATGGAAACGCAGCAATTTGAGCCTGCGCTTCAACAAGCTCGCTCACAACTGCAAAGAGAGACCGTTTCGGCGGCATTTGGAGATTATCTTTCCACCAAAGGCCACTGGAGCGAGGCTGCCATGGTGTATGGCCGGAGCAACAAGCCCTTTGAGGAAATTGCGCTCAAGCTCATTGACAGCAACCAACCCGATGCTCTGCGCATCTTTTTACTTACAAAGCTTGGCACGACCAAAAAGTCGGCCGTTATGCAGAGGATTATGATTGCGAGCTGGCTGGTCGAGATCTTCATGGCCAAACTCAACTCCCTCGACGATGCCATCATCACGCATACGGAGCTTTCAGAAAAGCCGAATCCTACAGAATCTAGGAAATTGATAAATTCAGTAAAAAGGGAGTTTCAAGATTTCGTCAACAAATATAAAAGCGATCTCGACCACAAGACAGTATACGATGTGATCAGTAGCCATGGCAGAGAAGAAGAATTGCTTTACTTTGCCAATGCTATCAATGACTACAATTATGTCTTATCTTACTGGGTACAAAGGGAGAGATGGACTGAGGCGCTCAATGTCCTAAAGAAGCAGACAGATCCGGAAGTCTTCTATCGATACAGTACCGTGCTCATGTCACATGTTGCCCAAGATACTGTGGACATACTCATGAGGCACTCAGATCTCAGTCCACGAAGACTGATTCCGGCCTTATTGGAATATCACCGTGGTTTTTCTGGTGAAGCAACAGCCCAGAACCAGGCGATAAGGTATCTAAACTATGTAGTGTACCAACTCAACTCCAACGATGCGGCGGTCCACAACACTCTCGTCTCCATCTACGCTTCACACCCCTCCAAAGATGAATCAGGCTTACTTTCGTACCTACAGGCGCAGGGTGATGAGCCTCGATATGATTCTGACTTTGCTTTACGGCAATGTATCCATCACCACCGGACTCTTTCATGTGTTCATATATATACTAGCATGGAGCAATATTTACAGGCGGTTGATCTAGCACTCTCTCACAACGAGGTTGAGCTAGCCGCAGTCATTGCTGATAGGCCCATGTCAGATCCTCAGCTGCGCAAAAGACTATGGTTGGCTGTTGCCCGTAGAGTCATTTCCCAATCTGACGGTATCAAGACAGCGATCGAATTCCTGAAAAGGTGTGATCTGCTTAGGATTGAGGATTTGATTCCGTTCTTTCCTGACTTTGTAGTCATCGATGACTTCAAAGAGGAGATATGCGAAGCTCTGGAGGACTATAGCCGAAATATTGACAATTTGAAGAAAGAAATGGACGAGTCTTCGCAGACAGCGACGAATATTAAGCTGGACATTGCCGCCCTGGATCACAGATACGCTATTGTGGAGCCTGGCGAGAAATGCTATGTGTGCGGCCTGCCATTGTTGAGTAGGCAGTTCTTTGTTTTCCCATGTCAACACTCATTTCACTCAGATTGCATGGGACGGAAAGTACTGGAACAAGCCGGCGTTGCCAAGTCAAACCGAATTAAGGAGCTTCAGATGCAAATTCACAAAGGCCTTGTGAGCGGTACGCAGCGAGAGGCCGTTGTGGCTGAACTTGACGCCTTGGTAGCGTCAGCATGGTAAGCCCCTTGTTGCATGGACATCTTGTGATCAGGGCGTATGACTAACCATGATATAGTATTCTTTGTAGCGACTTCGCTATCAAGAGGATAGATGAGCCTTTTATCACCCGAGATGACAACCCTGATGAGTGGGCATTGTGAGGTGGACACGATATATTCGACGTGGGAATTATAGATCCATAGATACCCCCCCGTGACAACTCCAAAACTTTTAGCGATGAAACAAACCTTGTATGGGTTACGGTAATTTATTTCTTCTTGGATTTGATTCACATCTTTTATTCCAGTGATACCGAATGCGTGTCAAAAGGATGTCATTGATATAACTATGTACAAGAATATTCAAATATATATACAAGAATATTTGCTGTTGACCGCACAGAATGCGATCAAATAACCAAAAAAATATTTACACGGAGTTTTTTTCTTTTTTCTTTTTCTTTGCGTATGTACAATGATGGATAAAGGAACTATATACAGTCTTCACAGCTAGCGCCAGCTTAAATATATACAGTTGCTGGCTACTTAAGCTGTGTAGACAACACCGGTGCCGTACTGGATGTTTTGAACGGACACTCCGGTAGGAGAGTGAGGGACACCGAGCTGGTGAGGGCAGCTGGGCTGGTTGCTCACGTTGAGGTTGAAGGTGCAGACCTCGTCGTATCCCCAGTGGCATTGGGGGTCGAGGATGTTGATGAACTCATAGTTCTTGGCAGCGAAGGAGTTGGGCTGCTGGAGGCAGCTGGCAACATAGTTGACGCTGTTGGCGGCAGACAGGGGCAGCTTTCCGTTGTGGAGGAGGTCGGCACACTGGCTGACATCGACGAACTGCCAGTCCATGTTGACGCCACCACCCTGTTGAGGGTTGACGGTGGCGGGCTGGCCGAAGACGAGCTGGTTCCAGGCATCGTAGGAGATGTCGTGGGCACCACCGGAGGAGTCGATCTTCAGGACATTGAGGGTGCGGCCCTGGTAGCTGAGCTGGACGCAGATGTTGTTGCAGTCGACGGCGCCGGGCCAGTAAGCGACACGGTTGGTGTTGATGTGGCAGCCGAGAACACCAATGGAGGACGAGTATTGCTCGTGGGGGGTGACGGAGACGGTACCGCCACGAGGGAGGACAACGGCCGAGACGGAGGCAGCGGCAGCGGCGAGAAGGCCGACAGAGGAGCTGAAGGAAGGCATCTTGAAGGAATGACTTGGTTTTGGTTGGAAAGGAATGTTAAGCACAGTTGGCTTTGAAAGGAGTGAAGGAAGTTGGATACTTCGTTCGGGAAGAAAGGAATGTAGAACTAGGCTGAAGAGCTGTCTTGATCTTCTCAAAAAAGCAGATCTGCAAAGCGGACCACGAGCTGAACTTATATGTCTTCCTGCCTCGCAAGAGCCTACGTTTGGAGCAACGAAAATGAAGATCCTCACCCCCCTCATCCCTGGTCACTCATGGCATTATGGAGTTGCTCGTTTTAGTGCTCACTGGGCCAAGGCATCGACAATGCCCATTGAATTGGAGCCGGGTGGCTGACGGCCTTGTCTGTTTTGGCAGGCCGGAGACGGCCCGAACGAAGCTCTCGTCATCGGATTTCTTGGTTTGGGCCGTGAACCCTTGGATGTGATGGGCTGGGCCGGGGATACCTCATGCAGGTCCTTTGGCAGGTTGACTCACAAGACAAGGCCCTACTAATTGTGTCCGAGTTACTATTGTGACCATCGCCATCATCCCATTGTGAGAAAGAAAAGTCACCTAATACTATTTGCGGCAGCCAAGGACATTGTCCTGCAAGTCAATAGCCCCCTTAGGTCGGTAGATGGACCCGACTGCCGCTGAGCTTGGAGAGGATCCCTGTTTGGGGATCATCTCCTGCCTATTTAGGTTAATGGCATGCCAGGCACGACAATGCCATTGGATGGATTGGGAGCCGCACTTGCTGGGGGGGTCAATCCTGAGCTAAATGATGCGTTTTTTCATGCATTTTCTACACGTGGGTCTGGGAGCGTGCGTGTTTGAGCGAGGTATAGAATACATTGTGGTGACGGCGATGATGTGATGGTTGTGTTGGCGTATGTCGAATCGCCCGACCTACGAGAGCGTATAATATTGAGTGCCATCATGGTGGAACGAAGTGGAGAGATTGAAGCTTGTTCACGAAGGCAGAATTGCTCATCCAGGTCATGCCGTTAAAGAATACTCTGTACCTAGCGTAATAAATACTAATCGGCAAGCAGTTTTCTGTACCTCGTCCTTGATCTTGTCGCCGCCATGTTTGATAGGGCGCATCAAAGTACCTGAGACAAAGACCCTTCAAACCTCCTTTAGTATTAGCCACGATTATTCCTACATGAACTGGTCCAACGGAATAGATGAAACCCAAGAAGATTTTCCTTCTTTACCGCTTTCAGCTAGCCATCTTTTCCATTTTTGGCGCTTTTAGTAGCTTCACGAACGTCTTTCCGATTCCACGAGGCCATGAACTAAAGCGTCCTGCTGCATGAACATGTCAACGGCGGTTAGCAAACAAGCACAGTATAGAGTAGTATCATGAGAGTAAGAGTAACATGGTTCAACTGAAGCGCGATTGATCCAAGAAAAATAAATAAAAAAAGTGCAGCTTACCTCTGTTGCTACCTCTCTGGGGCGGAGTCTTTTGCTTGGTAGCTTCGGCGTGGCCGGCGCGTGCCGTGCAATAGGCACCGCACCATCTAACAAAGTTTTCCCCTCTGTTGGTTTCCGAATCGACTGATGGGGGCAATAATGCATGACTAGTTCATGCATCAAATGAGGAAGCTGGGAATACCACGAGGCTTTGTAGTACTTCGACTAGTTGCTGTAACCGTAACTATTGGTCATTGCGGTCCATGAAGCACTCCACGATTGAGGGATTAGATCTCGGTTATGATGCAGCCGTGAGGGACATAAGTACGGCAATCCGATATCTTACCAATCAATTTATTTTACAGTAAGAATATGCATAAAACACCGCTTTGGCTGAATGGCCACCATTGGAACCAACTGCCATCTCAACCGTGGGATAGTTGCGGGATATCTTCTTTGGTATTCCACTCAGATTCATATCCAATTCTTTCCCGATGCCCACCGGAACACGCGCCCTTCTTGCCATTCGACCCTGCCAAGTCTTACATGCAGCCATACTATTAGCTTACATTTACTAAATAGGCAATTAGATAGCCTCGTAGGACTTTTAGGCGACGCAACGTTAAATCTACGCAATCATGGTCCCGTTTTTTTCTCATTCGTTATAGCCGCCTCTTTAATTTGCCACAAACAGTCAGTGAAATCGGCTCAAATATGAATGATCTTTAAGCTTGGGATTTGTGCTTAGGTGATGATTGAGGCAGGTCTTATAATAAGTGCCTTATCGGCTGTAATACTCGTACGAGCAACATTACTTCATGAATAAAATGAATAAAAGAGGGAGAAGGGTGTGTTCTCAAAGATAACATGCTTCGCCGCAACCTGGTTGTGACTATCTTGATCGAGACCCAGGGGATGTGGTGCTATTGACCGGAGTACAGGACGCTCAAAGTGATTCCAAGCATTTAATAAACCTGTAGTATACCCGAGTCCGATCCCTTGGCCCGAATAAGAAAATTGGCCAAGCGGAATTCGGGCAAACCTGGTTAATGATGTGCTAAGCGCAGACAAATATTTCCTTCCTCGGTAAGGCAATTAGATGAGTGAGGGTCGAAAGATGTCAATGCATCCTCCAGGTATGTCCCCTCAATACCTCGGTCGGCCAGGGTAGTGTATTCTTTACATAACTGCCTGGCCGGGGGGTGTAAATACATTCCAGATCAAAGGCGATGCTACCATGCATGATCCTCCTCAACAAGTACGTTGTGCAATGGCCGGGATAGTGAGCATATCAAACAGTTCAAGGTATATATATTTTACTCAAATTTCATATAAAAATGTAATAATGATAAAAGAAATTATAGGGCTCTAGAAGTTGTATGACGTTTTCTTACTTTTTTTTTTTTTCGCTGCCACTCCAGAGTTGGCTGTGCCGCTATGTATTCGTAAGCGCGTGCGAATAACAAAGCTCCGGGCCGATGGAGTTCATACAGGGGACCAGGCATCAAGGTAGCAGCTGGGTCAATCGCGGAGGAAACTACCACCCGAGAACTGTCTGTGCTTCTTAATGGCAAGTCTCCGAATGAAGCCAGGGTGCCCTGATCAATGATATTTTAGCAGTACTTCACCAACCCTCCAGACTTGGAGATTCAACTGCTGCCCCGTAACTTGGAATCTTATCTCTTTAGACTCTACAGCGACTGTATCGGATAGATGATTGACATGCATAAAGAGAGCAAGCATATTTTAACACTATTGAATTCGTTTATTGATTTCGCGCCCTTCCTGGTTGACTGGTCTTGGGTGGGATTCTGGGTGAACGCCTCTGTGCCTATTGAAACAGCAACCAAACGTGAATATGTTGAATATCTTTGACAGATAATTTCTGTTGTGAACAATGGACGATAACATAATCAGTCGAGACCTATTGCTTTCATGCCGTCATTTCGATTCTTCATTGCTTTGTCCATCCGAAGTGCCAAGCATCCTGTAAGCGCCGCGGAAATGAGACAGCCCTGTCTTATAGGATTACCTAGTGGCAAGGATAAGTCGTTCGGCCTCACCTTTTTGGGGCTGTAAGGAAGCTAATATTGATCGAGGAGTGGTAACTTCATCATAATAGGGATGGTCGATGCTACCTTTTCAGGCCAATGCCTACATGTGACGGATTTTGCATTGCATTCTATCCTATCTTGTATCCTATGTATGAGTATCTTAGTCTCATTCTCCTCGACGAAAAAATGCAATTGAATGTCACTGGCACTACCTTAGCTGGCTTGGCGAGCTGGGACTCAGCATCATGAAAAGCGCTTCCTGTCAAATAGAATAGCTCATCCTTGAAGAGGCGACTCACCCCCGTCGTCTGTCCAAGCCGTAGCAATCAGGAATCCTGTTCCACTATAGACCGCAACCTGTGTTGGAGTTCTTCGAGATGTGACTTGCCATGCTCATCTCTGTAATTCTCCAAAATTTCTCTCCGCATGACGCGCCGTGGAGCCCTTCTTCCTGTAAACAGTTCAAATTGCGCGCAGCCTTGCTCTGGAAGTAAGTCTAGACCATCCATAGCCACCCAGCCGCGAGAAGCACCATCCCTTGCTTGTCTCAAAAGGGGTGTATTTAATGTCTTGTACCCAAGTTCGATAATGACGCCTCCTGTTTGATGGCCCATCCATGAGTCAGGGAGCCTGAACTCGGGTGATGGTGTGTTCCCTATTGGATGGGTTGGGATGCAAGATATGATGATTGAGGGATATCGATAGTCGGATGGCCAAGGTTCCTCAGTGGAGGTAAATATATGGAACCTTATCTCTTGGTCATTGGCTAGAAAATTATGCTCTCTATCTCGGAGCAACTGCTGAAAATGAGACACAAGCTTCTCTGCGTTCTCTGTAGTTCGGTTATAAATGGCAATGTTTGTGATGCCAACTTGGAGCATGGCATAAACGGCGGCGCGAGCCATACCTCCTGCACCTATGATGAGGCCCCACGTTGTCAATCTGACGGCATTAGCGGGGGACAGTCCGCGTCGAATGCATGCTCGAATACCAATCCAATCAGTATTCTCTCCATATAAAGCTAGGACAGGACCAGCTCTGTTGATGCCGGCCAAGAGAGCAGAGCCAGTTGGTATAGTGCCATCCGCTTTGAGTTGACGAATGGGAATTAAAGTGTTGGCAGCCCCAATGGCTCTGGCGTGGGGGCTAAGATATTTGGTCAAAGTCGTAACTTCAACTTTGAACGGCAATCCGATAGACGCGCCGCCGAAATGAGTATCGTATATCAAATGCTCCACGCCTTTGAGGGAAGCGCTCGAATAAGGCTCATAACAATGCGGTATCCCGCAGGATGATAACGCAGCATTATGCATGGCTGGAGACATGCTGTATCCCACATTGGCTCCAAATACGTAGAGCTTCATTGCATCATATACAAAAGAGGCATATAATGCATTTGTAGCTTCCTTCGCTGTGATATAAGGAAAAGGAGGGCATCTGTCATGGGATTCTTTTACTGGGCTGGGAGCGACCAGCGTAAGAATTTGGTTGAAGCATGACGAATGGCGACCGAGATGACCGGAGTTGTATGCGATGAGTGGTATTTTTTGGCCTTCAAGTGATACAACTTTGGATTTGAACTGCGAAATGAGAAAGTTATCCTCCATCGTTTTTGCTAGTCGGACTAGCCGCACCATGTCACAGCCAAGCTGAGACGCTTTCTGGTACCAGGATATCCAAGATGGAGAGTTCCAAGCTTGAATATCTGTTGATACAAAATAGTTTCCGATAATTTTTGACCGGCTTTCAGCTGAAATAATCCTAGATAGATCCGAGTGGTCTAGGCGCAGGTCGACTGTAAGCATTTCCGGAGCAAGAGATAGGGCATGCGAGAGCAAATCCAAATATAATCGCACTACCCTGCTATTTGGAATCTCTGGTAGTTTGATGTGCAGCACAATGGGTAGCATGGTGCTCCTTCTCACGATACCCACTGCCTCAGTAATTTTATTAGTTAACTCATCGAAACCATCTAGAGGATCTTGGGCTGCTATCAGGTTATTGACGAAGATTTGAACGGCATCCACGCCGATTATTGACTCTTCCAAGTTTTGATTACCCCTCAAGATATCTTGCATGTGTACCGAGAGGCAATAGGTGAAAGACCGATCTTCAGGCGCAATGCTGGCAAGGGGAAATGCAGACTCAAAGAATGGGATCGTTCCAGCCGGATATATGAGCGACAAAAATTTGAGGAAATGTCTCTCAGCCTGCTTTAGAGCAAGGTACGGTGCATTTGCTGTGAATCCACGATTATTCACACCATCTCCTTCAGCATTCATCTCATGGATCTCGGATACATTGAAGAACTCTAAATTGGTACAGCTGCGATAGAACAAGTTGCTCATCTTCACCAAGCTGTTCATCTTCTCCTTGTCCTTGAGCCTCAGGTGTCCTTGAATCGCATCGGTGTCCCGAAGTACATGAATAACCGGGTTGGTAGCTGCAAATTGTCGAAGAAGGCCCTGGACTTTCCTCTCCATCCAGGGACAGACGATAATACATCCGGCAGGGTTCTGTTCAAGAATTTCTTGCAGCACATTGGCTTGCCTTCGCTGGTACTCAGCGTTTCCATTGACCTGCTTGAAGCTTGAGCTTGATGAGCCGGTATTCGACTGGAATGCCGCCTCCGCATTGATGATTTTCTTTTTCAAGGCAGACGCAGCCATAATAGCCAGTGTCGATTTTCCGGAGCCGCGCAATCCTACCAGTGCTAGGGATGCATCGGATCCGAAATTTGGGATCTGTCCCCTGGTGGGAGTGAATGGCGGAGTAGGAGTTCTTGATGTAACCTCTGACTCGGATGATGAATTGATGAAGGCATAAGGCCTCAGACCGCCATCGATGCTGAGCAGCCCTTCATTGTGGCTCATCATAGTAGCCAACGATCTCTTGACGCCAGCCATGATGCCTCATTCTGTGTCGATTCAAGCCTATCGCAATGTTTCCTGAGATGCGCATAGATTCTAGATTTGAAGTTTCAACGAGGCGCTGCTATCAATGTCTAAACTTTGTTCGAGGCAGAGGGGGATAAGCATTTATCCGGGAGGCATTCGCCACCCACTAGCTCTAGCTCCCTTTACCCCAGGTTTTCCCCAGCTGTGCTCATATCCAATAGCAGCGTTATGATCACATGTATTACGCAAGAACCAAAAAGCGGCTGAGGGAGTATCGCGAACGTCCTTTCTATTTTCTGAGCACCCAATCGTAGAGACTTCTTCAAACTTGCTGCTGGCATTGAGCCAAATGATGCTGGTATGGGGGCTGGAGATTGACAAAACGACAATTGACCTCTCAGCGCTCCTGGCAACTCCCCAGCAAGATATGATCGACCAGGATGCCTCCCCAAAAGAGATCTACAGACGACTCGGATTCTGCTCGGAAACCAGATAAAGAAGCCGCAGTTACCAAACGACGACGAGTTTCTCTGGCTTGTGATGCTTGCAGAACGGCTCGAGAGAAATGTGACGGTGGCCGTCCAAACTGTGGCCGCTGTGTGTCCCAAAACCGTCCCTGTTCATATACGCCCACATCCAAGAAGAGAGGTATCCAAGGCGGATATCTAAGAGCCATTGAGCTGTCGCTCGCGTGGTTACTAGAGAGGGTCCCCGATAGCGAAGAAGCCCTTTTCCAACTCTTGGTTAAGGATGATGGAAAGGATGGCGCCAGCATTCTTATGAGTAAAGGGAAATCTGCGAACAGGCTACATAAGCAATGGAGCAAGTGTCGCATTCACAAGGAGATTGAATCGTTGCTTTGCCAAGGGAGACCACAGAAAATGGAAGCATCGAATACCGAAGACTCGGATACAGATGACGACATTGGCTCAGAACCGATAATTGTAACGAGACAGCCGTTGCCAAGCTGTAACTTGGAAATTGTCGGGGCATTTGAACAGGCTTTATCACCGAAAGAGCCCAAGTCAATTAAGCAACGGGCATTAAGGCTCCCCTCGAATTATAGTCACCTCCTCGACATTTACTTTGCGTATACTCACTGTTGGTTTCCCATACTTGACCGGGATGGAATCCTTGCCACGGCGGCATTCTGCGACTCTCAATCCGAAAATATACCTAGTTATAAAGAGGGGAGTAGCATCTCCCCCTCTAGCCTTGCCGTTCTCTGGTCTGCCATGGCCGTCGCGGCCTTCCAGGATGCACATTCTTCTGCTCCACGCATGAGTGCAGCGGAAATATCACCTGCTGATGTTTTTAATGTCGCACGCAGCTTGATTCCACGGGAGGAGGATAATCTTGATATTTCAGGCATCCAAGCAATTCTCCTCCAAACAATTATTCTCATCGGCCGCGAAAATATGCTGGCCGCATCGTTAATTGCAGGGAAGGCCATGCGGCTAGTTTCTTATTTGCAGTCAAGCAGACTGTGTCAAACACATGACGACATGCAAAGACTGAGTCTGAAGAAGCTCGCTGTCGCGTGTAACCTTGTTGAGGCACTGACCTCGATGTGCATTGGACAAGCGTCGAACTTGTTGGATGTCGAAAATCTTAGTCTGACTGATATGCCCCAAGATGGTCCGGGATTTGTTGATTCTTTCTCTCCGACTTATGGGTTTGGCAATCTTTCACTAAATTCTGAGCCTGTCCGCCCTCAAGTAGCCAACCCGCTCCTCGCTTTGGACCAGCTGGGTCGATTCGCTCGAATATTAAGCACACATGCAGCTGGAAAACTGCAACGAAATGGCCCTGCCAATGCTGTTACTGTTGGAGATCTTGTGTCTTCGTTGAATCCACAGTTTAGCTTTTGCAATTCTGTCATAGCTGAAGAAGCAACACCAATATTGCCATCAGCCTTTCTCGCTCAAGTCATGTTCCTAGCCACAACCATCGAGCTTGTGCCTGGTCAGCGGCCGTCACTTACCTCCAACTTTCTGGAGGTGGTCGAGTCCAGTATATCGAATTTTGGCGCATGTGGTACGCCGCCTATTATTGTTGCACTATTTTTACTTGTTCAACAAAAGGGTATCATGGACGAAATGCGCACGTCTGAAGCAAACAGATGGAATTCAGCATTGGATAAAATCAAGACTGTGTGGTCACAAGATGAAATAGCTAAGAGTACAGTATGCGTTTCGCCAAAGACATCAACGACGCATAGCTCCTGGGCAGAGATTGTCAGTTTGGAGCCGTTGGGCCGGGATAATTCAATAAGCCAACATAACGAAGACCACCAAGAATCTCGACCGGGGTCATTTAATCAAGGATATGGATTATTCCCAGGGGACGTGCACATGTCCGCTGGCAACCAGATTTATACGACAAATCAGCATAAATATTCTCCCGCACACCTTCCAACGAACCTTGGTATGCTATTATTACCACCTTCAATTGGTTCAATGCAACCAATTGGTCGTGTTCTACAGGCGGGGGAATCTCATACCGAATCGGTCGACTACGATGCAATCTTAGAGGAGCTGGGTAACATCGACTACGCTGATAGTATTGACATGGACCCCCAGTTCATGATGAACCTCGGATTTGCTCCGGGCTGTACTCTAGAAGAGATGTTTCATGCCGAATCTGGCATCTGAAATCTTTTCCTTAAATAGAATCGATGCTCACTGTGCAAATTTGGTTCCTCACAAAATTGATAGCCCTTCTAATCAGCAAGGCGTAGACGTGAGTACTCAGATATTTCTATACGTAAGAGGCTGATGGTGGTCACATGGATACTCTAGTGGCTGTTGAAATATTGCTTACCAGGTTAAAATGCTTCCCCACTTCAGCCGTCTGGATATTCCTTTATCCAGGCGTGGGTGGCGGCTCCACATCCCGAAGCAAACCCACCCTAGATCTTCTGTACTGCAGCCAACCCGTTGACCCCAGATTCATTCAACTATCCCGAGCGAATATGTACGGACTAGCTCTTCGCTACTGACTTCTTCCCCATGGGGGAAGCTGAAACCGCTCTAATAACTGAACATGGCACATTATAAGTTGATCGATGGACTCCAAAACTTCCTCCAACTCTAAAGCTTCCAAGTCAACTGGCACTCTCGCAGTGTTCAAATAACTTCCATCATGACTATTCTTGCTTTGAAAGAAGATCGGCCCACACCCAAGGCTGTCTACAACTGGCGGGTGTATGCTTGTGCTGCCACAGCATCCTTTGCAGCATGCGTGATTGGGTACGACTCTGCCTTTATTGGCACCACGCTTGCCCTCCCTTCGTTCGAGACAGAGTTCAACTTTGCCCAATACTCCAAGTCACACCTTACACTGATTCAACAAAACATTGTATCTGTATACCAAGCTGGCGCCTTTTTCGGGAGCTTGGCGGCCTACGTCTCGAGCTACTTTCTTGGACGTAGAAAATCTCTCCTTGCATTTGCCGTTATCTTTATGATTGGTGCCGGCATGATGCTCGGTGCCAATGGAAGTCGTGGTCTTGGTTTGATCATCGGCGGGCGTGTTCTAGCTGGCTTCGGAGTAGGAGGTTGCTCCAACATGACGCCCATCTACATCTCTGAGCTTGCGCCGCCAGCTGTTCGTGGTCGTCTTGTTGGTCTCTATGAATTGGGGTGGCAAATCGGAGGCTTGGTCGGATTTTGGATCACTTACGGCGTAAACACAACAATGGCTCCTAGCAAAACGCAATGGCTCATTCCTTTTGCCGTCCAACTGATCCCCGGAGGACTGCTACTGATCGGTGCTACTTTTATACCGGAATCTCCCCGCTGGCTCTTTTTAAAGGGCAAGCGGGAAGAAGCTCTGAAGGTCCTTTGCTGGATGAGGCAGCTTGACCGAGATGACAAGTATATCGTGGAAGAAGTAAGCTTTATTGACGAAGACCTGGAGCGTTACCGCCGAGATGTTGGCGCTGGTTTCTGGAAGCCATTCCTTTCCCTAAAAGAGCGTAGGATTCAATGGAGATTCTTGCTTGGAGCCCTGCTATTTGTCTTTCAAAATGGTGAGAAAACCCTAATATAGGTATAAGATGACTTCTCTCTAACCTCTAATAGGCTCCGGTATCAACGCAATCAATTATTACAGTCCGACTGTGTTCCGTAGCATTGGCGTCCAAGGAACAAATACGGGGTTTCTCACAACAGGTATTTTTGGGGTTGTCAAAACAACCTTGACCCTAGTATGGCTCCTTGTGTTAATCGATCACATGGGTCGACGCAAACTTCTGATGATTGGCGCCATCGGCGGTTCACTCTGCATGTGGTTCATTGGAGGATACATCAAGATTTCTGACCCCGCTTCCAACCAGGATAACAGTACGTTATCCTCTGGAGGGATTGCAGCCATATTCTTCTTCTATCTTTGGACAGCATTCTACACACCCTCATGGAACGGAACGCCATGGGTAATCAACTCAGAAATGTTTGATCAAAACACACGATCTCTTGGTCAAGCTAATGCAGCGGCAAATAACTGGCTGTGGAATTTCATCATTGCGAGATTTACTCAGCAAATGTTTGAAGCTTGGGGATATGGCGTGTATTTCTTCTTCGCATCGCTCATGATAATTTCCGTTGTCTTCGTATTTTTCTGTATCCCCGAAACGAAGGCACTACCCCTTGAATCCATGGACAGGTTGTTCAAGATCAAGCCGACATGGAAGGCAAATGAGATTTTGCTGGAGGAGCTTCGGGCTGAGCATGAGGATTTTGAACAGAATACTCGAGGGATCGGCTGGGATAATGAAAAGGACTCCTCGGCCGAGCAGGTAGAGTGTGGAACAGCAAACGTGTAGAGTCAATTCGATCAATACTAAAGATTATTTTACATGAATGCATACAAAATTGATGGTAGAACTATACGTAAAACATCCATTGCAATGCCTAGTAGTCATGTCATTTACTAATCGAAGTTTTGTCTTGACAGGTATCGGATCCCATGTTTGGATTTCGTGATGATATGTATGAATTCAAACTTCTGGATTGCACAAACTCCTTCCAAATACGTCATCTGAATGTCTAAAACTAGCGCTAGAGGAACTAACACATTTAAAATATTAATTAACAAAAGTAGCATTTTCCAACGTTTTATGTACATTATACATATATTTACAACTTTGCTTGAGATCTCTGAGCTACACTTGCTGCAATCGCAGCTTTCACTTTTTCGGCTGGTAATCCCTCAATGGTGTTCCCGGTCCAATACGTGTCTTGCTCCAATCCCTGCCATATCAGCGCCTCTGTTCCTAAAATTACACTCCATCCTTTCTTCTCCGCAAGCATACCCAATGCAGTAAATGGTGTAGGGTTATAACACATTTCAAGCATTGCGCCCTTGTGCTTCTTTTCTAGCAAAATCTCCGTGATTTGCCTGGCTAGTTTTTCTTCTGCTGTTTGTGGCGTGAAATCTGGTACGCAGGCAACAATTGCACCAGGCCCGACTACATTTCTCGCCTGCTCTGCTGTTGAAATATGAGTGAGGCCTTGACCGTAGCCTCGGGATGCGCAGTCTTGGATGACAGCTTTAACTTCAGAGGTATCGCGGTTTACGAGATATATATCTTTGACATTCATCCACTTCCTTAGGGCGTAGATAGCGCTGCGTGCGGCACCTCCCCCACCGATGACGAGAGCAGGCCGGTTATGGTAGGTGGAAGCCGGGTCCTTGACATTGTTAAAAAAAGAGTCGCGAATACCAATGACATCCGTGTTCGTGCCGCACAAGATTCGCCGCCCGTCGCGTTGTTTGAAGAAGACCGTGTTGCAGGCCCCTACATCACGACACTCATCCGTCATCTCATCAAGATAAGGGATGATTGCCACCTTGTTTGGCATTGTAACGGATGCACCTAAATGAGAATCCGACGACAGTTAGGCTTCGAGATAGCTAGTTGATATTTGGTATAAGTTACATACCGTAACATGCTGGGTGTTGTACCAAGTTCAAAAACAACTCTAGATCTGATGAATCAAGACGAAGTTGGCCCCAGCGAAGGTTAAGGTGGTCATAGATGACTTGGTGAAGAAACGGGGATAGCGAATGTGTTAATTTTTGACCAAAAAGATAGCCATGTTTGTCGAGAGCCGCACGCTCTATATCATTGACGGTGCTTTGAGTCAATAGTGCCATGCTTGTTCGCCGGGGAATTTGTGGAAGGTCAGTGAAGAAGCCTCGTCAAATCCTTTATAATTCCGGGGATTTTGAGCCGGGTCATGATAATATGGGCATATCAGTTCAAATAGAAGATGTTGAGAACGATATATCAAAACCTGAAGGACAATTAATTCGTGGATAAGATTAAGCGAGTTCCACGGATCATCTCGCAAGGGGCTTCGCGCTGACGAATATCCGGCTTTCACACGCTGCGGTACTAAGCGTGGGGTCATTAGCGATACCTGTGGGTGGAACTTGGAGATCCCCGCCGACTGGCTAAAGCTTTATCCTGCCAAGAAGCCAACCGGAACATTTGAGGAGCTGTCCCTCACTTGCACTGAAAACGATTGGGTAATGATGACGACTCCGCTGAGAGGGCTTTGGATCTTCCGTATAGCCCCAGAGCGGTAGATGAAGCTGTGACAGCCACTTACAATCAATCCTGGATGATATTTTGTACGCCCAAAAGGCTTGTATGTTTATCCGACATGCGTTTAAATAAATGATTTCTCATTTTTGTGTTGCTATACACGTGGAATATGATCTGACATCCGTGGGAATGATAACCTAAGATCTTACCATGCTTCCAAACATTCATTATAAGACATCTTCGTCACCCGTGAGTAGAGAAAAGAGTAAATGAGATGTAGTGAAAGAATATATCAATCCATTGGAATAAACAAAATCCATCTATCAATTATCCGGCTGGGCCTCTTCTTGCGCAATTAAGTCATCAACATGCTCTATAAACCAAGCATATGCACCGTATCTCTTGGACGGAGCTCTGCGGGCCACACTCTCGAACATAAACTTGACATGGCAAAGAAATACGGATTCCAAGCTATTGAATTATTCTTTGAAGATCTAATTGATCTGACAAAGTCTATGCCTGGAGGTGACCAGCCTAGCAATCAGCTTGTGGCTGCTACTGCGATCCGACAATTATGTGACGATCGCGAGCTCTCGATACTATGTCTACAGCCCTTTATGCATTACGAAGGTCTATTAGATCGAGAAATACATAAGAAAAGGATACAAGACGCAAAATTCTGGATGCATCTGGCGCATATTTTAGGGACTGATATGATACTACTCCCGAGTAGCTTTCTCTCACCTGCAGAAGTTTCATCAGATATGGATGTGATTGTCCAAGATATGATTGAGATTGCTGAGATTGGACTTAACGCTACTCCGGTCATTAGATTCGCTTATGAAGCTTTGTGTTGGGGCACACGAGTCGATACATGGGAAGCCAGCTGGGATGTTGTGCAAAGAGTTAACCGCCCCAACTTCGGCATTTGCCTTGACACTTTTAACATCGCCGGTAGAATTTATGCAGATCCATCGGTATCATCCGGCCGAGTTGAGGGTTGCGATGAAGCAATTGAAACTACTCTGCATCAGATGATTACTTCTGTGGACCGGCAAAAACTGTTTCTAGTTCAGATGGCAGATGCAGAAAGACTGGTTCAGCCTCTTGATAGAAATCACCCATTCCATAACAGGGAGCAGCCGCCTCGGATGAGCTGGTCGCGGAATGCCAGGCTGTTTTATGGAGAATATGATGATGGAGGATATCTGCCCATCAAGCGGATTTTAGAAGTCATAATCCGCGATATTGGGTATCAAGGCTGGCTGAGTTTTGAGGTGTTTAATAGGATATTGCTCGAGAATGACGGAAGGATACCGGAAGCAATGGCAGGGAGAGCGGCACAATCATGGAGGCGAATGCAGCGCGACTTAGCGCTTGGGCGCTCAACCACGGATTTCAAAACCCAGGCTTTACTATGAACTCAATGCTGTAAATTAAATGTTAAGTAGTTCATTGTTTCCAGTTTCCTATTCTATAGCTTAGATACACTGGTATTGACCTTCATATGTTTCGCGGCAAACTCAATCGCGGCTGTATACCCAAACACACCTAATCCACAAATGACCGCCTGCGCTTTATCACTCAAGTAACTATGCCGCCTCCATTGCTCACGAGCATGAACATTTGAGACGTGAATTTCCACAAATGGAATTCCTACACCTAGGAGAGCGTCTCGGATCGCCACGCTGGTGTGTGTAAAAGCTCCAGGATTGATGATGATGCCGTCATTTTCGCCACGCGCGGCTTGAATCTTATCAACAATGGCACCTTCATGGTTGGATTGGAAAGCTTCTATTTGGATAGATAGCTGCGCTGCCTGTATTTTGGCTTCATTCACGACATCATTAAGTGTTGTTGAGCCATAAATTTGAGGCTCTCTAGTTCCGAGAAGATTGAGGTTTGGTCCATTGATAAGGAGAACGCGCCGCGCCATGATGAAAGTAGCTTGTAAGCGAATCTTGAAATTTTAGATGAGGTATTACTCGTTATTTTATGGGGATTATGATGCTCTTTTAAATGATGATAACATTAGCAGCGCATGATAATGAAACAAGTGTATAAATGGGAGGCGACCGTTTCCGCTAATAGGGGATAAAGACTCATCCGCACCATATGAGGGGCATGTGCCGTACGCATTCACATAGGGATATATCCCGACGAATATGAAGAATATCGCCTTCGTGTGTTGCTGCCTAATTTATTTCCTTGTAAAATTCTTTGCACTTCTATGTTCTTGTGTCTTTGATCGCTATAACTATTGGATTCTGAATTCATTAACGATTAATAAGCGAAGCATCAGTGGATAAATACTATATCTATGGGCTCTTTAGTCTGCGAATGCTACCTTACCATAATCCATAATTACATTGGCAGGCTCCGAATATTATTTATCTTGTCTCATTTAAAATACGCAGTGGAAAAAATCTCATGTTAATATATCTATCTATCCAAGAACATTAAAGAAACACAACTAATAAGATGAGCGTACTGTTGAAGTAGCCATCAGAGACCACACTTGTTGAATTTGTTATAATGAGAGGTCAGGAAGAATGAAAGAAAGAGAACTCAAAATAAAAGTAAATGAACTTGGGGTTATATGCCTCCAATGAAATGGTACCGAAGGCAGCCAGCATCAATGTATCCACCAACACCACCGTTGACGCCTGGAGAAATTAGCGAAATTCGTTCGAAAGGAAGAAATAGAGTAAAGTAAAATAACTCACAGTCCTTGAATGACTTGACAAATATTTTTGTACAGCTTAAGTCATTATCTCCTAAAGGCTTTCTAGGATCCTGAGTGTCTACTGTCGTCTCACAACTACCAATCCAAGAGACGGAGTAAAAGTAGCTTGTCCCAGCAACATCTATAGTCTCTGATACTGTTGCGTTTTGGCTATCCATGTAGTGAATATGGAATCTCGAAAAATAGCTGGCACAGAATTTGCCGGCTGATATTTTCTGCTCTTCCTCTCTGATGTCTGCGTGGCCTGGTAAATTGGCCTCATCTTCACACACGACTGGTTTAAGCTCCAGCGGTGTCTTTGGGTCGTCGGTAGGCTCAGGAGAAGGCGATTCTGTTACTTCCTCAGTGCTGCTGGCTTTGGTTGGAGTAAGACTCAGGGTTGTTAACGTATATGTTTGCTTGGAAGAACCAGATTGCGTGGCGGTAGTTCTAGAAACAGATTTGACTTTGAGATGGTAGATACCGCAGCCAGTATCAAGGGAACCCTCATCATAGCTCTTATCCTTAAGACACTGTTCTCTAAGAATAGCCAAGTAGTCGTTACATGGCTTGTCACAGTTGCCATGAGTGCTAATCCAGTCAAATTGCAAAGTCCAGTCACCGCAGATGCCTCTCTTCATTAAGAATCTTTTTTTTGATAGGCCATTGCGGACATCTCTTTGATTCGGAACAATGGGATGCCCAACCGGTCCCCCTATAATACTATCAAGGCCGGTAAAAGACTTGGACAAGTTTTTGCTAAGGTCAGCTTCTACTTCTCGGCAAAAAGCGGAATCAATGGAATTGAAACATGAAAGAGGGATTCCTAAAGTATTCCCATTACATTGGGCCTGAAGATTTGGACGTTGTGGTGCATTCTGGTCGCCTTCAATTGAGATACCTTGTTTCTCGAATAGATCGCCAAAGTATTTAATTGTGTCATTGTCGATACTGTCTAAAGGAATTGAAATATCAGGATCAAACGGCTCATCGGCCCATATGATGGACACCGAGGTTGCTATAGTAGTCGTGGTAGTGCTTTGTTCTCCTGAAAAGCAGCCACTGACAGGCGGACATGTTCCAAAGATAGTACTGGCACCTATCATCAGCCTCGATTCTTTGATTGTACATCTATTGGACAATTGATACTCACCTTGTGAACCCTGCCTCTCTAGAAATGAACGAAATAGTCTTGGTGCATTTAGGCGGTTCTGTTGTAGTACACTCATCGCTGTTGGTAGTCGATTTGCTTTGGTCTTGACGGTCATCATCATGGCCGTCATCGCTGTGGCCATCATCGTCATTACCATTATCGTCGTGGCCTTGGTGGCCGGGGTCTTTTGAGCTAGGGTCCGGATTCAACCTCGGAGGTGGAGGTAATTTCAATGGTGGAAGGCCAATTGGAATCCACCTCCAGCCGCCAGGGAAGATGACAATATCGTTGCCGCCGTCGTCTGTAGTTGTAGTTTTCCCCTTGTTGGTGGTATATTTAGGATCCTGGGTCGCTACATATGTTACCACTATGCCCTTTGAACTAATAATTGTTGTTCTTATTGGCTGTGATGTCATTGACGCCCTCGTGATTGTTGTAGGATGAGGCAAACTTGCAGATTGACCTTCAGCGGCCGTTGCCGTATTGCCCTGCTGTTTGGTGGATGAGATGACTTGACCTCCGGTAGACATCAAACTGGTTAGTGATTTGGTTGTGGCTGAACTGACGCCTTTTTCAGTAGAGAACAAATTAGTTCGATTTCCCGTAGATACTGCACTAGTACGTTCTGTGGTAGTATCTGAGCTGTTACTATTCTCAATAGAAGTTGGCCTTGTATGTTTGGTCGAAAATGAGCTGGTCCACCTTCCAATGGAACTCGCTATACGTTCCGATTTTAAAGTTGCCGTTTTATGTCCTTTATTACCGGAGGTTGTTGGTTGTATGGAGAAATGGCTGGCAGCCTCTGACGTATCCTTGGATTGCATGGCAGTTGGAGTAGTTATGGCTGTGGAGATTGTTCGTATGGCAGAGGTACCACCGCCTACTAGATGAGATGGTTGGGTTGTTGAAGATTCTCTTTGCGACTCAGTCGCCCCCGTTGTATTTGATTGTCTAGGAACTTCAGCCCCTAAGGTTTGAGTGGCACTTGTCCCTGTGTGTATCCTGTGCGAGGCACTCGCAGTAATACCGGTCTGCTTCGTAGAATGCATGGTTACAATAGCCATTGCCGTAGAATCAACAGAACTGGTGTAACTTTTCGCCCTCGATTGGCTCGAAATATCCGTAGATGCTTCCGTCTTGCCTTCTGATGGCTTTGGATGACTCGCAGATGTCATAAGTCTTGTTGTAAAGGGTTGACTAGAAATTATTTCAGAATGAGACTGGAAGACTACCGATGTTTGCTTGGAAGGTCTAGAGACTGTGCTTTTTGGAACATCTAACGAATTATTTGGGGTCCGTATAGCCGTTGGTTGAATGGGAGGTACAATAATGCTCCCTATTGGTGTTTTGTCATCACCATTCGTCTCCTTACTGTGGCTGAGAGTTCTCGATGTACCCCCGATAGAATTCTGAGTGTCTCTCGTGGTTGTGAGAATAGCAGTAACCACATGGCTAGGGCTGCTAGAACCGGGTTGGGCATTAGTTCTGTGTTTGGAACTGCTAATTGATCTTGAAGTATGGCTTTGGGTAGAGTTGATAGCTTGGCTATTGGAACTTGGCAGCACTGCTACTAGGCTGCCAGAGATCACAGACGTATATGGAGAGTGACTGTAATCACCTGTAACTCCAACCACAGGCTTAGAAGGAGGTAATTCCAAAGATTGTGATGAGTGAGCCAATGAGGGTTTCATGTAGCCTGAGGAGGTAGGTAGAAGATAGCGAGGGGGAGAAGGGGTTGTTTTGTCATCTATCACGTAGATAGATGAAACAGCCAAACATGGAGCAATGAGGAAACATAATTTCCAAAATGCGAGCATTTCAGACTTAGTGAAGACAGAAAAAGACAGGGAAGTTGAAAATGAGCATATATCAATACTGTGAGCAGCGACAAAGGTCGAAATACAATTGAATTGAGACCTAATGGTGCGCAGAAAAGAAGCTCAATTTATCAGTGTGTATTCTGGGCACTTTCTAGCACACTATGAAAACTAATGATTTTCTACTGTAGAAAGTGGAAATTTTCTTTCAGATGATTCAGGTGTTTCCGCCTATAGTAATCGGCCATCGAGGCCATGGCCTGTTGGCTGTTTGCTGTTTAATTACAAATATCATAGTGTTTGCTTTCGCAATCTCCGTTGGAGTCTTCGTCCAATTACCTAAAAAAACTTTGCGACGGTCAACGGGGTCCCCGAAAAGGCGTATCTGCAAGCACCCTCACCGATCAAGAGCAAGATCGGGAGGAATATACGGCGTGCGCCGTTTAAGTCGGCAGCTTTCCTTGTTTGTTAGCCCCCACAATGGCATGAATCGGACGGGAAGCATGTTCATCAGTAAGATAGTCACATGTGTTAATATTGCCACAATAGCTAAGCAAGATTGATTTACCAGTGGATTTCATGTTTGCTGAGATGTCAGAGCGCCAAGAAGGTAGCATCATGGCAGTCCATCACCAATTGAAGCTAAGCTACGCGTTAAGGGGTTGTCAGTCAAGTAGAGAGTTCATGGAGTATATAAATCATCGTTGTAGGCTCCATCTGTAACTGTATTGCGAGATTCCAGAACGCAAGTGCACTCACACAATCAAAATCCATCTGTTCATCTCACCTTTTGTTCAGTTATACTCATTTTACTATCTTGTCATGCTCAGTACTTTTGTTATCTGGCTTCTGTTGAGCCTTGACTGGGTTGTTGGTGTAAATGTCCGGCAATCCAATCTCGACATTTGGGACATAGATGCATCCTGTGCTCCATATCGGCCAGTTCTGCAGAAGGCCTACGATGATGCCGCAGTAATGGCAGCCAAGGCGTTGAAAGACATCAAGTTCGTTAAAGGACCTCGACCCCGTGATAGCCGATCGAAACGTGGAACAGAATGGGATCGCATTGCAAGGGCCGTAGAGAACATGTTTGGTTTTATGCCAGATGAAAAAGGCACAGATATGGGTGACAAATACTTTAATCGAGTATTATGTAAGGCCTCCCGTCTCCCAATCCTTTCTTCTATCTCAACATTGTCTACTATGGATATTGGCTAAAATTGAACACTATTCCAGCTGTTTATGACACAATGAACAAAGCCCTTCAAGGTGATTATAATTTACCAGTGGGCGGCTATACAGGTCTTTACTCCAAGGCATTGTGGATCTGTGGTGAGAAACCATGGAAATGGTATAGAAAAGATGAGAAAGACCCAAATAATCCATCCCAGCCGTTGTATCAATCTAAGCCCGATTTGCTCAAGGGAGCGAATGGGGTATGGATTTATGAAAGGAGATATATTGCTAATGGCGACCCTCGAAGCGTTAATATATGCGGACCCAGCACCCAAGCCAATACTATGATTCCTTACGACATAATTACGTTTTGCGAGCCTTGCTTCGGTTCTCCCATCTCTGAGGCAGAATCACCCGTTGATGGGAGAGATGGAGTGGTAGCGGGAAATAAGCGCCTAGATGATTTCGGGCAATTCAGTCTTTCACGCATTATGATCCATGAGCTCGTACATTGGTATGGGGCCGAAAGTGTAAAGGAGACCGATCGACGTAAGGAATTTATTCTAGATTCTCACCGCTTTAATGTACTATCTGATCAACTAATTTCATCATTGCATCCAGTTATCGACCAACAAGCGGTCTCATCGAAGGGTGAATTGATGTGGTTTTACAGCGATGGAGGTCAACTCAAAACAGCAAGCACTTCCAAGAAAATGCCAGGAATTTCATACCAGCCTTTGAAAACATGTAAAGTTTCTACTTTCAATTCTTCCCACTTTCACATAGGATAATACCAAATACATGGCTAGCGACGAGAAGAGATGCTGACGTGGCATGAGAGAATAGACTACTATGCTTGGGTCACAAGGTTAGCCCGCAGTCATGAAGGTGAACTAGCTGTGAATTCTGGGCCACAAAAGGCTACCGAGACGGCCGAGGCATACGCATACTTTGCTATGATGGCGTGAGTCTTCCCGATATAAATGTAATATTAGCGCCTATCTCGAGGTTCTAATAGCCGTGCTCCCCTAGTTATTTAGACAATTTTGATTGGTCAAAGGATGGAAAAGCGAAGGTCATCGAATAACAACGGTTAAATACTGTAGCTCTCTTAATATCGAACACGGAAGTGGAATGGCCAGAAATTGGATTAATAATTCAGCTCTCACTAGCCTATCTCCTTACATCAAGCCTCTTAGGATCTATTACCCCGTAATCCCTTTGACATGTAGCGTGATCTAGTACCCATATATATACCAATGAGCAAACTCGCTTGCAACCACCATATGATTCTTGCCATCTCTGGCAGTGTCTGCCTTATGGTATATCCACGATGAAATGGAGGCACCATGTCTCTCTAGTCGTTTTATCACCCTGCTCTGCCAGAAGTCATTCTCAAGGATTCCAGGAAGCACCGAACTGTCAGGAATGTCGGGGTTTTGAAACTCGGCACGACCTTCTTCGCCACTCCATGTCGCAAGTAGGACGAAAGTAGCCTGGTCGCTCGGATTCTCACTGACTCTGAGGGTACCCTCAGTGTCTAGGCGAAAAAAACTCATACCACAGAAAGTGCTGTGCAAGATGTGGTGGCAAACTTCCGCGTAGTTTCTCATGCATACATAAGCTTCTTCGCTCTTCCTGATATTCTCCAGTTCTGCTTCAATCTCCTTGGCTGGTCCGCGGACTATTATTACTTCCTTAATACAAGGTATGGAGCCCCCAAGAGTATCGAACGTCCTAATGCGTTGCCTATGTATCATACGATAAAGTGTGCCCACTGATTCGGGCTTTCGGGCGATAAAATCATATAAGGGAGAAAAGATGGCATCATAATTTCCCGAAAGGAAAGCGGCCGATGGTTTTGCAGCATTCTCCCAGGCGATGAACAAGACCACTTCCAGCTCGTCATTGAGCAATTCTCCTTTGCACACGTAGCCGAAATTGGGCTCCTGTTTGATTGTGTCCATGACTTGAAACCATTGCTCTGATGCGCCTATTTTATCCTGATGAGCAGGCTGAAAGGAGAGGCGCACCATGCTAGTGGCATGCTCTCGCTTTTCTTGATTCATTGTTGATTCGTCTTGTAGCGATTGATAGAGAGAGTTGAAATGTGGGTAAGACTTGAGAAGCGACCAAAAACTGACTTGATCATTTCTTTCCTCTACACCTTGCTGTGCGTTTGCATCAGTCATATATCTCTACCCAAACACGGGTCTAACTTTGTCTCGGCCCCGCTCGAATTATGCGTCAGAGCACCAGCACTGCTATGTATAGCTACTAGCGCTGCCAGCCTGTTTTCTTCATTAGTGACTCGGGTAACAACAGCAGCCATTACGACCCAATCAACGTGCCAAGTCGGTGAGCACTTATGCACTTGGCAAAGATATAGGAGGATGCGGAATCTTATCTAGAATACGATGAGAATAGAGTTGTGTTCCTGCATATCCTAGGCGACGCAGGTTTCTTGACTGCGGTCTCGAAATATTGATGGCAGTTGATGAGTATGGTTGGCAGACTACCTGTGCTGATCGACCATTGAGGAATCTGCCAAGAAAGCGACGGGGGACGCGCTAGGAAACATGCATCATATCCAAGTGCAAACAAATCCAATAAATAAGAAGATGAAAGGCGGTGACTGGCTATCCGAAGCCGAAGCCATTGAACGCACGGAGCGCTCTGTGAAACGATGAAATTATTTAGGCAGCAAAGCCCGTACCAACGGGATAGAGCACTTCAATTTCTGGCATATGTAAAGCTCTCCTTATACGGTGTAGCGTGTAGCCACTCCAAAGAGTATCTATTGTCAAGGGGATCACAATCGTACAATGGCGTACGCCGACGTCTATTCAACCAGGTTCCAAACCCGCTTGGTGGGTAAGATATGCAGCATGCCGTATCATTTGTCAACTAAGGAAAAGGAGGCATCTATCTATAGATGTTGAAAGAAGGAGGGCTGAATCAATGATGGAGCTGTCTGGACATGCTCCTTACTGTCTATTCCAGCGTGGATGTATAGCATTGATATGGAATAGATACCTCCTTTGTCTTGAAATATAATATATCTATACAACTGTAGACTGTAGACTATACAACTGTGGAGATATCAGGCTCTAATACCTCCTTCTGCGCCACACTGGCCACCGCTTTTTGTTTGTTTTGTTGGCCCTGTTTGTTTATAGTTTAGCTATGTAGCACGCGCTTCTCCCCGTGTTCTCCCTTAGTAGACATCTCATGATGGTTTTCCAGTAATGTGTTACTAATAGTTTTCAAAGCCTGCTTAGTACATGTCATTACTCATTCATTTAGGGCGGCTTTGTGTGTACGCTGTTCTCACCCATTGCAGCAGAGGCAGGTTTCCATGTCCTCTGACATCTTAAAAAATGCGGGAAGGGGGAAGGGGGCTGAGGCACGTTGGTTGGACCAGCCTTAGCCGCTGTTGGTCCCCAAACCAAAAGCTAAAGACAGGAATACTGCATAAACAAAACCGTATAGTAACGTCGCAGGAATGGTAGCAGGAAATGTGAGGAATAATGCGCTCCATCAAATCGGCACTGCATGTCCTTACCTCGAAACCTATACTCCATAAGCATTTTGCAACTCATAGATTAATTCTCCGTAGCAAGTAAGCGGTCCCATAGACAGCTGTTGATGTTGTGTGTCAATATTTGTGCAGGCAATAATGCCCATAATCTCGCTCAGAGGGGGGCGATATGCGACCCCTGCGTGTAGATAGTCAGCTCTAGTGTCTGAAGCCACAAGACCAGGCAGTAATCCAGGATTTACTGCTATAGTAGATTGGAGTGTACAGGTGTTGTACAGGTGTTGTGATCTGCACTTGCCTCAGTAGAGAACTTTTAGCAGCAGCGCGCCTACTAGGAGCGTAGAAATAACCTCATGAAGGCAGTGGGGGAACAGGGCGCTTCACCCATTGGTCAACCGTCAAGAGGCGCGCATATACCATGACTCAGATATACGTACAGCTTAGGCATTACGAACAATCTTTGGTATTCATGATTGAAGATTTGAAGTGGCGTTAGCAAATATGTGGTATATTGGCTAGCCGTTGGGTTGATCTTCAACAAGTATTTGATTGAGTCAGTGGATATATCTAACATTGGTAATGTAAGCCTACAAGTAGCGAAAAGTCCAATACATTGTAAATCCTACCAATCATCATGGCCCTTCTGTACAGTCCAAGAATTTATGCACCCCTTTTCTTGTTCTCTTCAATGGCGTCCCAAATGCTGGTTTTGCCAGTTACGATCCATTGGATTAAGTACATTGTGACCGTCAACGTTGTAGGAGACAACCCAATCTTGAAAAAAGCCTTCTTGCAATCCACTATCTTCATGGTAAATTATGCGGATTGTACAAGATAACGGACATGCTCTTCGTCCATAAAATCTCAGACAGTCCCTTTATCCTTCTGCTCAATCAATGATTTCCCATTTTCTGAAGTAGCCACTTGCAATAGTTCATCCCCCTTTACAGCAAGACATGGCCACCATATATACGTCTCACGACCGTGAAATATTTCCATGCGTCGTGGTGATACCGAGTCGCGGAAAGCTTACCCTAGGTGTTGTGGCCAAGATGCGTTCCGGATACGGTATTCGGAACCCATATCAACTGTCCTTTGTGACCATTGCCAGTAGCTGCCATGGTTGGGAACAGGCCCGTGTAAGAGTCCAAGTTCTCCATTTGTTGAGGTCAGGATACGGTGGGGCCCTTGTATAGTTTGAATGATGAATGAGTGCCTGCTACTGCTTAATACTTTGACGTTGGGGTGGCCGTAGTGGACGTGGTGGTGCCGACAAGTATTTTGGAATGCGGGGCGTTTTGGAAAGGGGATGAAAGACGTTATATAGAGAAATTTTGAGCCGCGAGAATGGCGAGAGTGGTAAGAGACGTTCCATGTTTATCCTTGTTGCTACCTATAACGTCCTTTTCATTGTCGATACTATCGAATGTTGGTGCTGAACAGTCTGTAGGCGTTGGACAGTAATGTGTCCGAGCCAATAGTAGCCATCAAAGCTGATTCCCAGGAATATGCTGTCAGTATATAGGCATCCGTATAATACGCGACAGAGCTTTTTCTCAAGGTTGAAAAGAGTTTTGATATTCTTCATTAATAATTAGTTTTGCTTGTTCGCCATACTGCCGCGCCGACGGAGGATTGGTGTTGCGTGAAAGAGAGGAATACGTTTGATAATGCCTCAGCAAATACCCATTGGCCCAAGCCAACAGCTACTTGTATAGAGTATGGCTACTCTCAAACGTGATGAGCGAATAACACCTCCCCTTGTGACGTGATATTTCATCGGCCTCCTACAAATCTGCCTGTATATCTAATACTCTACATCGAACTTATGCACCCCTTGCGGATTTGATAAATATGTATATTCGACATCTCCCATCATTCATTTACCGACGACTTCAGTGTAGCGGTATTGCATATCATGATCAGTCCCCCCTTGTCCAGCGGGATTGATGCTTGCCAATGTCACTTCTCGTATTAGTTTTAGCTTGCTTCTGGCAAATCAGTTGAAATTCCTACGGGTCACAAGTTCCGGCATGTCACCACCTTTGGCACGTCTAAACGTCAAAGGCGTATGTGCTATAGCCTCTGCGTAGGCTGGATTTAAAAGAAGCAAGGGATAAAAATAAGTTTCCTTTGGTAAAATTATATGCTCAGATTCAATTATTTTATCTAAACGGAGGAGAATTTTGTTCCGGCGGCAGTAGATAAAGAGTAGTTATTCGAAAGATCCGAGGTATAAGCCAAACCAATATTTAGGCTAAGTGCCTTGGACTAAAATATCTGCAGAACTCAGCTATAATTAAGCTTACCTGGACAGGAAGCTCAAGCCTGAGCATAGAATAAATATCTTATCAGTCGACACGAGCGCTGTCTGAGGACACAGCGTGGCGTTCTCAGCACGTGTAGGACACACTGTGTTTGTTGGGTTTTGAATGAAGGTTCGACTCAAGCCGCGTTTAGTTGGCATTCAGCAGCCGTGATAGTTCCCTCCCCCCATTTTGTAGGGAGAAAAGGCAAGAAAGAGGGGTAGCGAGGATTGAAATGGAAGGCAAAGGGGCAAAATCAAGATCTATGTACGGAGTAACCCTACCTGAACCGCAATGTGCAACATCCATATGTGGAAAAGCCCGGTAGTCCGCTGGTCCCAGAACCGGAATAGCATCAAGTTGGAAAACTCGCCTGTTTATGTCTCACATCTGGAAAGCCGGGTCGTTTCAACGCGAGAGGAGCCTTTTTTCAAACCTCGAAAGCACTGGCTGAGGAAATCACTAAACAATAACGCGGTCGCGGAGGATTACCTTGGTTATCTCTTCTGCGCCATTATTGAGCCATTGCTTTAGAGAATCCACCGTCGCTTAAAAAGACCCCACACCCACGTTGGCACCCAATGATCGCCGGAATCAGTCCAATTCCTTCTAGAAAGCGCGGCACCTAATGAGGAAATGCTTGGATAACATCTCAGTGGGGAGCAGAAATGAGAGTATGCATGATTACTGCTAGTACTACTCTATTTGCATGGAGTAGCATAACAACAGTCGGGCGGCGATCGCGGGGTCATTCCCTGTTCGTGCAAGGTTGATAGTCCATCAGATTCTCCTTGAACTGCCTCCTGAGGTTATTGTCGTCGTGAGCATTCTGATTTTCACATATGGCTTGGTGACGGCGGCGAATGCGGTGATTTAGATGCCAGCAATGAAATAAGATAGTTTCAGAAAACATGGTAAAGGGAAGAAACGGGGAAAGAATCTAGATGTTGTTAGTAGGCGATAAGAGCGGCTCTTATGTCCGCATATGGGCAGTGAGCCGGCACAGACGTACTCGTTATCAGGAATCAGAGACACACCAATAGGGCCTCGCACCTCACTCAGCGATGCTATCACGCAACCGTGCCCGCCCGCCTCCTTCATCCCAGGGGAACTTTTTCAAGATGCCCAAAGGGTACATTGAACAAGGTCAAAAGCTGGGGTGAGCCGCCGCAGTGCGTCAAATGCAACAAATCAGCGCCTGTCGCAACCATGCCACACGATTGCGCCAAATGCTCTGCGGTGCCGGATTGCCGGATTGTTGTGTCTGGACAAGGACTAGAGTTTAGTGGGGGGTCTTGATCGCGTGGTGTGTGATCGTTCTCTCTTAGGACAATGCCCGTAACAACGGAGCCGAAGTAGAAGCGGGATTAGTATCTCCATCTTATCATTGGTGGGTATATCCGAAGGATATTCAACATCCAAGTCCCTTTCCCTACAACGGGATGCTCAAGGCTGGTAAGCGATAAGAGGAGGTATGGGGATGCTTCTAGTCCTCATTCTTCTTTTTCACCCCCTTCCATTCTCCAGTGGCCATGGGCTATCTTCAACCTTGAATACGGCGTCGTAGTTGCTTTGGCGCTTTCGGAACATTGCGTATGTTTATTTTAGAGTTGTGAAAACGGCGACGCATGGAGAGGAAGATCCAACCTGTAGACAGAGGGAGGAGTAGGAGAGTCCCTCCCCATGTCCAAGCAGGACATGCAATGGCCCATAGAACATGACCTCGTAGATGCGCACAATCGGCTGAACTCCCCCCATCGTATCGAAAAAGCAATCATGGTAATAGACTATTTAGGAACTTTTGTCTCAAGTATGGTCTAGCTTCGGGGTTGATCCCCTGACTCGCCAGCTAAATGATCTGCTCGACACAGGTTTCCTAGTAGAAAGAGGTGATAGGGAATCATTACTCGTCCCCAGGCTGCATGTGTAGTGTTCCACCCTGGAAACATGCGCTTTATTGCGGGCGGGACTGGGGTGCATAGCTTGCATGTATTCGTTGTTGGTTGTGTAGCATGTTGACCTATCCTGTGATAAATAAGTATGGTTGGGCTGCCGTTATTAATCCTCGCAGGCAGCGTATCGTCGCGAGAAGAGAGACGCCGTCGACATAACCTCTTTCAGTTGAATATCGTATTGCTTAAGAAGAAGTTGTTTGGGTCATTCATCCTCGATGAGTATGTGTTCCCCATGAAGAAGCCCTCGCCAACGTATCAATATCGCTCAACGGATAGCACAGATGCAGACCACGTTGCTGACGGTCCCACGCACGAGCGTGGCACCGCAGAGATCCTCTCCGGCGCGGCCCCAATCGAGAGTGAGGACCTCGGCATCACGCTAGATAGGCTTCATGACGATATAGAGAAGGTTTCTCTAGAAGACCCTGACGGTAGAGAGCCAACAGAAGAGGAAAAGGTTACCCTTCGCAAGGTTGCCGGCTCTATTCCTACCATCTCCTGGGTACTCTGCGTGGCCGAGCTTGCTGAGCGTGCAAGTTACTATGGTGCCAGTCAGGTATTTAACGACTTTATGCAGTTTCCTCTTCCTGAGGGCGGCAATGGAAGCGGAGCTGTCCCAAAGAGCAATCCCAACGGCCACGCTGGCGCATTGTAAGTAGCGAATACCATGACCATGACGCTTATTTATCCATGGGAATATCATGAGTAACCGTTGCCATCTTTTCATTAGGAACGAGGGCCTCCAGTTTGCCTCGGCGTTTAGTACTTTGTTCACATTTTTGGCCTATGTCTTTCCCATCCTTGGTGCATATATCGCAGACACACGCCTTGGAAGATTGTAAGTATAGTCGACATCGCATTCGAGCCGGTTATAAAGTGCAAACCGGTTATAAAGTGCAAATGTGCTGATTGAGTTTCTGGAATTTAGCAAGACAATCCTCCTTGGTGTAACCATTGGTGCTGTTGCCCACGTCATTATGATTGGTGGTGCTGCTCCATCTCTTCTGAAAGCAGGCAAAGGTCTCGCGCCGTTCATCGTCTCTTTTTTCATGTTGGCTATTGGCGCCGGTATCTTCAAGCCTAATGTGGCACCGACCGTCATCGATCAGTACACCAACCAACGACAGGTTATAAAGACGCTTAAATCGGGCGAGAAGGTCATTATTGATCCCGAGCGTACGATTCAACGAGTCATGCTCATCTTTTATGCCTTCATAAATGTCGGTGCCTTCTTCGCTATTGCAACAACGTATACTGAGAAATACGTTGGTTTCTGGTTGTCATTCCTTTTGCCAGGCATCGTGTACTTCCTGCTCCCTTTCCTCCTACTTGCAGTCTATAAGAGACTCGTCATCAAGAAGCCAAACGGATCTGAGTTGACAAACTTTTTTAAAATTGTCTGGACCGGCCTCAAGTATAATAAATTCCAGGTTTGGAAGAGGGACTTTTGGTCAGTTGCCTCTCCGTCCAAGCTGGCAGAGCGTGGTGTCCAGGTAACATGGACGGATCGAGCCGTGTTGGACGTGCAGCGCACTTTTGAGGCCTGTGTCATCTTCCTGTATTTCCCCGTTTACAACATTAACGATGGAGGCGTGGGTGCTGCGCAGTCAAACCAGGGTGCGTCTATGACAAACAATGGAGCGCCAACTGATTTGCTCGGTAACTTCAATCCTCTGGTCATCATTGCTGTCGCACCAATCCTTTCATATGGTCTGTATCCGCTTTTGGCAAGATATGGTATCAAGTTTGGGCCCATCCGCCGTATGACATTCGGCTTCATGCTGGCAGCAATCTCCGGTGCCATTGGTGCCATTGTCCAGTGGAGAGTATATGAGACGAGCCCCTGCGGTTACGATGCCAGTACATGCGACAACGTGTCACCCATCAATATCTGGTGGCAGATCCCTAATGTTGCCCTCGGTGCCATTTCTGAGCTCTTCTGCAACGTGACTGCGTATGAGATGGCGTATGCGCGCTCCCCGCCTCATCTCAAGTCTGTCGTCATGTCCCTCTTCTTGTTCACCACCGCCTTGTCCAGCGCGCTCGGTGAGATCCTGATTCCGGCTATTGTCGACCCGCATCTGATTGTAAGTTGATTCGACGCTATTTAGAGAACGAGCTGTGAGACAGATTGCTAACACCTTTCGCAATATAGTGGGTTTGGGCTGGCCCAGCGATTGCACTGTTTGCGCAGACGATTGTCTTCTGGCTTAGACACCACAAGCTTGATGACGATATATACATGCTGGAACAAGAAACGCCTACACAATCTCAAGCTCAGTTAGCACCGACAGAGCAGGTGGAGGAAACAGTGATCAGGGATGTAGAAAAGGCATAAGCCGTACTTATAACTGATAGGAGCAGTAAAGCAACTGGGAACCTACATCACATCGATCTTGTCATGTTTGTATGCGGTGGCATCGTTGCCTCGTAAGGGCTGAAGAAGAGTATGACCAAGGGGATGAAGAGTGTAGATAGTGAGTGCGGCTAGCGCTTTAGCATTAGCTTTCTAAAAAAGAAATAGGAAAATACACGATACCCGTCTTTTTCAAGTATTTATTCGAGCCGACCACGGAGTGACGCCCTTCTTGTATAAATAAAGTGACTCCGATGCCGAGTCGGCTTCGGGCTCGGCTTCGGGCCGTCCAAATGGGGCAGTTTAAAAAGTTCCATCGACGATGATTTTGCAACATCTGCGGAAAATGAAGAAACGTGATCCCGATAGAGCTGCGTTCCAAACCTATAATAGGCAGAGAATCAATGCCGGCTGCCTGGTTAACATACCCGTAGCCCCTATCGGGACGCGTTGCAGAACGAGATTCAACAGGCGCCCCTCTCTCGGTGCGCGCGGCGGCGAGTGAGTCATTGGCTTAGTACGGAGTACATGTGCACTTGCAATGTGCTTCTACTTACTCCGTACTTAATAGCTAGCGTTGAGGCCGATCGCATTTCGAATTCATCAAATAATAAACACATAAGAATAGAATGGTCTGAGCCCTGGCGCAAACGCCCTTTGATAAACGTAAGCAGCAGCGTGACGAGAGCAGACACTTTAGGAATTACTCTTTCCTTCATGATGCACTGGTGTTGGCGGTTGTACTATATCCTAAGCCATTATCGTCCACAGAGCCAGATAACTATACCTGGAAAATAAAAGAGATAGAAAGGAGACCACCAGTGATTTATTTTCCAGTCTCCTCCTAAGTACAATCGTTACTAGGTTAGGTGTAGTTCTATTGGTATGCGGGCGGCCGTTAAAATGTTCGGGCTTTGGCTGTGGGGCCATGTCCGGAGGCGGGAAGCGGGCTTTGCTTGTTTGAGGATTGGATTAATGGTTGATTATTAGGCTCTATGCTTTTGGTGTCTTGTTTTACCCTCTATCCATTTTAATTAACATTGTTTTGTCTGAAGGTTGGAGGCGGGGGAGGGAATTTGACAAGGAGAAAAAAAAAGGCATCATCTGATTTTGCCATCGTGTAAGCTAACCAATGAGTACCTACCAACATTCTGAAAATGACCGAGACTCCCAAATCTCTGTTAATCAATCTGGCCCCCTTGTATGTACTCACACTAATCCTTGTTTCTGCTCCTAGTGGTTTCTAGTAGTTACGTATTGGCGGCCCCCTAATAGTACGAATGGCTCTAATTTTTGAGAGATTCAAGCTTAACGTTGGCTCCCTTCAGCGGGTGCGGGTATTATGAGCTTCCCGTGGTTGCCGTGCTCACATTCATACATGTGGCGGAACCATGTGGAGCATGATTGGATAGACGGCGCCGGAGGCTGTCTGTCAGAAACTCTCCAAATTAAATACAAGCGGGTCAGCGGGTCAATAGAGCATACTAGCACGGATAGATTTACTCTTGAGGGTTGTATGATGGAACTGTTGGAGCTGTTTCCTCTCCGTCTCTTTTGGTCAGCGCAAAATGATTTACCCAAAGAGGAAATCTCAAAATGGCTGCGTCTCTCAAGTCACGAGATGTCTTACGTCAATTGCCTAGTTTGGCATCACCGCCTTGTTTTTGCCAACAGCCAGACCCGACAAATGTCATCTGGGGCTCACATTTGGATGCTCTACGAGTCCCCCTGCACGACGGCTCATCTCTGTTGCATTAGCTGAGGGCAGTGGTCATTCTCGCATCGCTAAGCTCAGCTGTGGCTATTGACAGCAAGACTGCCAGGTCCAACAGAAGGTTAAAGCTGAGTGGTTGGTATCCAGTCTTAGTGGGAACCACCCAACAGCGGGATCTTTGCCATCTACCACTCGGTGCTTTGTCTGTGGGAGTGACATCAGGCGATCCACAGCACTCGTGGGGGGTCCGTCCGTCTGACAGGTCCCAGAGAAGTTCCCGAGGCCAGCCCCAGTCCCAGTTCCAGCTCTGGAGCCGGCTCCGGGTCTCTTTCAAGCCTTTCCCTTCTAGCCAGCCACGTGCTTGGCTACCTACCGACGCGCCGAGAAGAGAACTGACAGCCATCAATCTAGCGAGCGAATCGACAGTCCGAGTAGAGGAGACCAAGCCACTGCGAAGCTCAAGGATATCCGCCTGGGGGGTTCAAGCCCTGAGGGCCAAAGAGGCTCCCAGGCGCAAGTCAAGAGAAGACAGAAAAAGGAAGGCTGAGAAGGAAAAGACCAGATATCAAAAAGAAGCGGGCTGTAAAATACGCATAGCAGACAGACATCTGCCTTGTCGCTTTCGCACGCATGATCACGATGTCGTCAAAAGCAAGTGACGATAAGCAGCAGCAGTGCTGGGAGTGTCTTCGCCGTCGTCTGGCTTGCGATGGCTGTCGCCCCGTCTGCGACTGCTGCCGCTCTGCCGGTATTGTGTGTCCAGGATATGAAGATCGCCGGCCACTCACCTGGGTCACCCCGGGTAATGTCACCGTCACGCGTATTCGGAGATCAAGGACAGCTGCAGGAGCTACGCCGACCACCACCACCGCCGCAACCAAGAAGCTTCGTCTTCAGATACGCCAGCAGCTGTTGTCCCCTCCGCCGGAGATGAGCTCGACAAAATCGGACTCTGAGGCAGCTTCTGTTGTCACTTCCGTCTCCGATGGCAAGGCCACCGATGATGAATCTGATGCAGATGTGATTGCTCTGGCAGGCAGCAGCGATAGGGACGGCAGCAGCGCGGGAGTTGACGACGAAGGAGAGACTACCAGCGATAGTAATCGGACGCCATCGTCTGAAGTTATGATATCACCTCAATCCCGAGCTACAAGCCTCACGATTGTTTCTCAGGGCCGCCGATGGAGCAGTTCAACACCCTGGCGAAGCACTAGCTCTATACCTCCCGGGCTACGATCAGATGAATTTGAACTTATGGAAGCCGTAGAGTACTGTGTGTTGCCGCTTCATCATGCGTTATCCGAATCACAATCATTCAAGCTGACTTTGGCGCAGATAATCACCAAATATTTCCAGTCATCAATTCAAACCAGCTCATCCCTAATGCGTATTCAAAACGCTTCAACAAAGATCGAATCTCGGAGCTTATACCCTCTAACCGCCACTCTCTCATCTCCATATCCCTCGGCTACCGCATACTAGCTGTTACCCAGGTTCATCGCCTTAGCATCAATCCCCGCAACGCTGGCCCCGCGAGTGACTTGTGGACAGCTTTCTTTCGTCATGTCGGCCTTGCTCTAACCGCTCTGAATAACGAGATTCGGAATGACTCTGACTATTATTTGGCAAATATATTTCGCAGTATTCACTTGATAGCTAGTTCAGAGGTGGGTCTCCTCTAAATGCATTTCTTCAACGCATTGTCTCACTGTTCTCGCTCATGTAGCTTTTTCTACTCAACTCTCCTCACTGGCGAGCTCATGTGATTGGTTTCCTGTCCATTCTTCGACAGAACGGCGGCCTTGGTGCACTTCTGCGAAGACCAGGTAATCCCAAATTTATTGTGCTCAGCTTCATGGTGTAAGTCCTTGACCTTGTTGTTGCCAGCTTCTTCCCAATCATTGTCTAATACTTGGACAGCACATGCATTGTATCCAACACAACCAGCTCCTTGGATAACCAGATCATTGAAGCAACATACCTCGATCCCAAAGAGCTCTATAATCTCTACAAAGTGAGCATATACCCGCCATTCCTCTGTCCTCCTAGCCTATTCCTCGATATCATCTATATCAACCGTTTGCGATTACGACTACCAACAACTTCGGTCATATACTCTTTACCCTCTATTCAAGTGACTGTATGCGATGTTCTGAAGCATATACATGAATTTTCAGCCATGGAATGGATTGAATCCTCCAGCTTCCCAAATCGTGATGGATTTTTACTGCTATCAAACGTATTCCAAGCCGCAGTTGCCATGTATGCTTACCTCACATTGCCGTGCACGTCAAAATTTCACATCAAGAGATCATGCCATGATCTAAAAGAAATATACCGAGCCCAGCTCTTTAACACATTAAGAACAGCAATCGGCTCCCCTGTTCCGATGCATACTATATACTGGCCAGTTGTTGTAGCCGGCGTGGCTGCGTCGACTGGGACTGTGGAGGAGCGAATGCTTGTGGAAGAGCATTTAAATATGGGCGTCAGCGATCCCTATTCAGGTTCGGGGTCGTTAAAGGCTTTGGCGATATTAAGGAGAGCTTGGGCGTTTGGGAAAACAGAATGGAATGACTGTTTTAGTGAGCCAAATGTTATTCTATTATCGTAGCTGAGCATAAGAAAGACAAGATTATCGACATGAGCTCTATGTTTCTTGGGATTTTGTTTTTTAATATTGCCAATGGTTCTATTGTATATTTTCTCCATCTTGAATAAAGTATATACATTTAAGTAGTTTGAAATCACAACTTCTTTCATTAGCTGTATTCACCAAGGCGGGTTCATTCAGAGGCCTCTCCTTTAGGCACCTTGATCAAACCACAGCCATATCATCCGTGAATAAGCTCCTGCTGCTACCTATGTGAATAAATTCTAGTTCGTGAAATTCCGCCTCCTTTTGTCAACACTACTAGGCAGAAGCATTCCGGGCTAGCGCTCTCCCCCGAAACTTTTCAAGATTGTAGAAACTATCGTTGGTATCGAGACTAATGACGAAATTTTCAGGCAGCGACATTTCCACCAAACATAAAAAGGCATTGAATTCTCTATCATAACCCCATCACTGCCTACAGATGCTCAATAAAATCAATTCAGGCCAAAATATCTAGACATCTCATCCACAATGCATCCACGGGCCACTTTTGCCGATAATGCAGAAACATACCAAGCCACCCTAAGAAGCCTCTTTGCCGGCAACCCTCAAGACACCGAAGCAGACCTATCAAAAATCTTCTCGTCTTCATTCAACTTCGAAGCCGGCCCCGAGAAATATGACTTTACTGGTTTCGTAGCTCATATGCGCCGCTTACGCGAAATGAAATTGAGGGTTGATCTTATGACAGTACAATTCTTGCGTGATGGAAGTCAACTTGCGGAGCGACATGTGTCGAAGACGACACTGCAGGACGGAACGGAGATGAGGGCTGAGACATTTATGTTTGCGGAGATTGCAGAGGATGGGAGGATCGCTTGGATCAAGGAAATTGTTCAATCAAAGGACCAACCAGGGCCTAAATAGGACAAGCTTGACAGAGTGTAGATATTATTATTTTCGTACGCATATCTCATAAGTACATGAAAATTAAATTAAGTTAGACCACAATGAAGTCGGCCAGTATTAGATATTCAGTTGGAAACCATCCATCGAAACGCTAACCATTGCATCAAACTGAGCCCAGCCCGTCATCTCAGCCAGTGAGTCGGTAGGAGTCACATATATATCGCCAATGCCACCCATGTCTGTCATATTCGCCCCCAGCTCTGTAACGCCCATGGTTCCATCATCAGTTGTTCCGAATGCTTCAGTGCCATTCGCTGCATTTGGCATTGAAGCAGCCTGTCTTTGTGCCGGTGATCGCACATTCATCTGGCCTTGTTTTGTCTGCCTCAGAGCTTCCAGACGGAGCTCTTCCAAAACAAGACAGTATCGAGCAACCAAGGACCCATCTTCCGCGAGATTGGAAAGCTGGTCTTGGCAACGGGTTGCAGCCGCGAGGTAACCGCAGTATGTTTCCTCAGGCTCATTACTCTTCTGGATAGTGTAGACGTAAAGGATGACAGCAGCGGAAAATGCGAAATATGATGTGAACTATGAGAGCCTGTTAGTAATTCTCAGTAGAACACGGAATTCATCCGCAACTTACCCAATATGCTCGGAAAAGCTGCCCTCCTTGATACATATCATTGACCGTTCTGGTGATGTTTGTCGCTGCTTGTAAGCATTCATGAATACTCTGCTCTATGCGTGATTCGAATTCATGGTCGTCACGTCTCGGCCTGCTACCATTCTGCAGCTGCGCGAAATTGCGAAGGAGAAATGGGCGGTGAGTGAGGATCATAGTATGCCAATAGGCCAGGTTCAGCACATTTTTCTGGCGCTGGAAGATGGGTATAAGAGGCATGTTGGTCACAGGGTCGAGGAAATGAGCGACGTCTTCTCGCCACTCAATAAGTTCCTTTGTATGTATGGTTGCAAAGGCGTGCTTATCGTTTCGTGAAGTTGTGTGGATGGAGTAGACGTTCCGAAGAATCATGCTCAAAATTCGGGACATCCTGCCACATTAGTTAGCTTCACAAAACTTGACATAATAGGGATCGATAAAAAGCATCTCGTACTTAGCATACGCGACTGGCCCGAGCATCACGGATTGGCCGTGGGTGCTGCCTTGGCTAATATGATCGGCATGAATCTGGTAGTCATCTACGCAGGATGGAAGCTCTTGGTCAATATCATCATCATGAAACGTTCGCGGCCGCCCAAGAGCCATGCTGAGGTAGTTGTCCAGAGCATAGGCACTCCAAAATGTCCTTCTCCGGCACTCTACCTCGATGCGATCGATGCGATCAGCATGTCGCTTTCGGTGCAAGCCAATGGCATATGCAAGGCGTGCGGCGGTTCCAAAGAGATTCCAGCAATGATTTATACGTGACTCGGACAAGAGCCAGAGGCACTGAAGTAGTCGAGCCTGGATACTCGCCAGTCGGATAGCACCTTGTTCTCTTGACAAGAGTTGGTGAGCTGCAAGGAAGTACCGGACGCTAGAGACAGGTTAGAAACCATTTGCGTCGTCGGTTTATGATGGGGATTACAAGAGAATAATACCTCACGTCGGCGTCATCAGATGTTGGCCTCGGGCTCATGTGTGCTTGGGCAAGTGCAAAAACCATAAACAAGACTGCAGTCCGAGTCGATGCATCTTCTCTATTGTGCATCTTCCCCTTTGTCTCATACAGCTCCTCGAGCCAAGTTTCTACAGTCTGCTGGTGGAGGAACCTATCCACAGGGACAGCAAAGTCAAAGTATCTCTGGACGAGACGCGTGGTATCGCTTCTGGACAGCATCATATACAGCGTCGGATCAAAGTATGGCGCTTCAGTCTGCAGAGAGTCAAGATACGGCAACGGCGCATCGCCAAAGGTAAAGATGGAAGACCCTTGCGGGAATGACACAAATTGGTCTAACCTCTTTTGAATCCTGAGTAGGAAGGAGACTCCGGAAGATGGTCCGACATAGTGGCCCTCGAGATCGGTCTGCACAGGTTCGGGAGAGGCCCGAGATAACGGCTCTGTGCCGGGCTGTGTGGGGTCTCCGAGAGCAGAGTAGGAATCCGGAGGCTCGCCGTTGGGTTGCTGATGCCGGCCAGATGAGACGGGGCTTTGGCGATTGGCAGCATGCCAGCGTGTCGATTCGGATTGCTGGCGCTCATGCTGCTGCTGCTGGTGTTGCTGCTGCTCATGTTGTGGCGGCTGCGATGGCGGAGAAGCGCGATTGCTCCTGCGAGACGCCATCGAAGCGTGTCGCCCCCGAGTGTAGGCGGCATCGTAAGTGCAGCTTGCATTGGCCTCGATGCATAGCCGACATGGTTGCAATCCGGTACATCGAATCTTTCTCCTACATGGCGATGCGAACGTAGCAGTCAGTGGGGATGATCTGAGAGACGCGAAAGGGACATAGGGAATGCGTCTCACTTCTTGCACCTATCGCAGGCACGCGTCACCCGCATCCGCTTCGAATCTCTGTGGTCTCTACCCGCCTGCCGTGGAGGCGTCGCCGGGTGTGTGCCTTGATCGGCAACGGATATCATGTACCCGTCCATATTAACTTTGCCCAGCTTTGATATCCGAGCAGGATTGACTTCCGAGACACGGACGGAGAAGGACGGCTATGCATTGGGCGATGCTGCCGGGAAATCTGGCGGGCCGGGAATGTGTTTTGGAGGAGCTTTTTGAGAAACACTGTGCATACATACATAATCAGTTTGCGAAAGCTGACAGTCTAGGTGATATTTGCCTATTGTCGTATTCTAGTCACAGGACACATGCGGGAATGGGGGCAATTCTAGCATTAACAAACGGGGTTTGTTAGTTTGTCAAGTTAGCGTGCTGCTATGGAGGTGTCTAAATCACTCCATAAGCACATAAAACCTGCAGTGTTCCTGACCATTCCGCGCCAACTAACCAAGACATGGGCATCAGGTTTTTTTTTTTTTTTGCACCTCTTAAATTGTGAGAGGTCAATTATGTAAACTATGTGCCGGCGGCAAAAGTTCCCCGCGCATTGACAGGGTACTCCAGACATTGCCCCTAAGATGAAGATGGAATGGGGTGGAACCTTGGCCCTCACCGGCTTAACAAGTAGGGCCATTCTCCGTGTCACCGGATATTGTGTAAATGAATTGCCTAGGTTGGGTAAGAGCCGTGGCTTCAAGTGTTGGATGTTTGGCATGACGTGACAATGACAGACGAAAGCCTGAAGGAATCGTGTTTGATGGAGCATACGGAGTAGGGAACTCTGTATTCCTACATGTACGATGAGTACCACCCTTGACATTCTATATCTCAAGGTGGCGACTGGGATTATCTGACATGGCGCTTACGGAACATGGGTTGTAAAATGATTCATAGGGAAAATAGCACATGTAAGAATTGAATATGATATTTCGTATATGCTTCAGCCAAAGATTTGATTGCAAGTTTATGCTAATTCATACCTCTTGAATTTGAAATCTCAACTACTTATAGACTGCGCAGCAGCATTTTCTGGCAGTTTCACACCAAATACTTTGCGCATTTTTAGCAATTAAGACGATATGCTTCACAGTGCTCTTAAAGCTGCAAGACCAGATAGAGTAACAATTTTCATTAAATCTCAATAGCCAAAATACATAGATGGCTGTATCTGAGAAACCTCAATACACGCTCAGTTTCCATCGTAGACGCGAAGCGGCATCATAGGAGGAGAAAAGCACATTTAACATCTCCAAATCATGAAATCCATATCCATCTCTTCCAATAGACAGTCGAAGGACTTGTCTTGCATGCCATAGGATAATCAGTACCCTCAATGTTACTGCGAGTTCTCTACCTTGAGGCGCATCTCGCCTAATATGGCTGACAGCGCGCTACCAACCTCTGCATAAGCACCCTTCTCCCCCTAAACAATACGAGAAGATTATGCCAAAGCATCTTCATTAAAGGCGTCAATCTTATATTTAGCAAACTTCCGAGCGGGAACCCTTCTGGCGAAGAGGACATCAAGTTCCTCATAAGTGCGACCCTTTGATTCGGGAAGACGGAAGTAGGCCCAGACAGTCATAAGGAAGGCAGTGCCACCCCAAATGAAACCAGTATAGCCCTTAAGGTTCCATTCTGAGGGATTCATGAAATAAGGCTGGAGAACACCAGCAACGACACCAGTGATGGCATATGAGTTTCGGGCGAGGCAAATGGTCTTTTGGCGCAAGCGAGTTGATCCGAGTTCGGCGGGGAGAGCCCATCCCAATTGTCCAACAGACAACTGGAAGATAAGAGTCCAGATGAGGGTGAGAACAGCTTGAGTCATAGCAACAGACTTAACACTGGTATGGACGTTCAAGCCGCCAATGATGATGAGAATGGCACACATGCCTCCCATACCCACCCAGTAGGTAGTTCGGTAACCGAAGTAAGGCATGATTAAGAACCAACAGACGAGCGTACCAAAGAGAGCCATGCCAGTACCGCCAACATTAAGATGATATGTTTGCGTAGGGGTCAAGCCGATTTGCTGGAAGAAATAGGTGGAATTGTAAGCAAAGCAAATACCGCAAAGAACCTGGCCAACCATGCACATGCAGGAGATCTCGGTTCGGCGCAACTCGAATCCCTTGAAGCAGTCCCAGTATGACGTTCCGACAGAGAGTTGCTCCTCGAGGTTGTTAGTGTAAATGATCAGGTTGAGAGACTCTTGAATTTCTTCTTCGCTCGCGTTAGAACGCAGGGCTCGGAGTGATTTCTTAGCCTCCTCGATTTTCCCGGTTCGAACAAGGTGCCACGGAGTTTCGGGAGCAAAGAACAGAATAGGACCCAACACGACAGGCCAGAACCACTGGAGCGCAAAGGGGATTCTGTACGACCATTCAGTTGTGTTGTTGACCAATCCTGCCAAAACTCCGGACGCAATCAGCTGTCCAATGATGAAGCACATGTTCGTCCAGCTTGTAAGGTAGGTTCGCAGCGCCATGGGCAATACCTCAGATGCATAGGCTGGGGCCGTCGTCGCGAAGATTCCCCAGGGGAAACCGCACAGAAGCTCACCGACAAGGAGCACAGTCGTATTAGGGGCGAAGAAGACGATGAAGATGAAGCAGCTGAGGAAGAAGAGGGCACCGGTGATGACACGGAGGTGGCCGAACTTGTGGACGAGGTAACCGTTGAGAAGAGTTCCGAAGAAGGATCCCACGCCGGAAGCGTTGCTGAGACCGGCTTGCCATGGCGCTGATAGTTGGTAATTGCCCGAGATCTCGTTGAACTTTCCATATCGCTTAGCAAATTCAGGATACGCGTAGAAGTTGCTGAGCAAGCTTGTGTCGTAACCTTCCATGATAACACAAGCCGAGATACAAAGACACCAAAGAATAGCCTTGGGGTATCGCTGGATAGCTTGCAACGGCGTCAGCTCATGCTCGGCCTCGGCAGCTTGCTTCGCGTTATCCGCAATCTCGTTGATTGTAGCCTTCTCCCCAATGGGGAGGCTCTCCTCGTGGAGAGTGGACACAGCGACCTTCTCCATGTTGAGGATCGACGTGCAGTGTGGAGTGGTGACAATGCAATACAATTAAGAAAGCACCAGAGGAGACGATTCGACAGCCGTGAAGGGCGCCAAATTGCTTCTTTTTATCTGAGTCTGGCTCGTTCACCTCGCCTCTTGATGATCGGCTCACACCGTCTTGGGGATGCACAGGCCGGTGGTCTTTATAGATTGTCTCACCTGCATGCCAACCACCATCAACGACCTTCCAAGTCCTGTCTTCAAGGGCTTGACCCTGCTTGACCCCTTGCTCACCAGCAAGGCGGCATGGTGAGATCTAGACCCCCCATACCCCACAATCGGCTAAACCCCACAGAAAGCGAGCCTTGACGGATCAACGACCCGTTCAAAAGGCTCTCCAGACGGACAACTACTCTGGCTCCTCGACAAGTTGGCTCCAACTCCGAACATTTCTCCTTCACGTAGCAGGGGCTTTCGCGCGGGGTAACGCCGGCTTTCGGCCAACCTGAATGCTGGAATGGCGACCGGGATAGCCACGAGGCCTGGGGTTTGTGGCTTCAGCTTTGACGCTAAAGGCTCGACTACGGAGCGCCGTGCTGTATTGTGCCTAGGATGGCGCCGAAAAATGGTCGCCTTGTGGCCACCAACCAGTGGCTACTATTTTGCAAGAGAGAGTAAATCCGACCCGTGGCAGCGGTTCGTAGTCTAACGGATACACTGTGCCGGCGAGAATTGGCATATCCGGTGGCGGCGTTCAAATAGCCTCATTGGATCGCAAGTATACCGTTAGAACTTCACTTCGTGTAACGGACTATTGCTCGACACTACCAGGGGTCGTCACGATGATATTGGATTCCAAAGTCACGGAAGCGACTATTCAGGCTACGTTACTAAATGGATTGTCTGGAATATGCGCCCAGGGCATCACAGCCTATAGGATCAAGGTCAGCCAACGCTTCCCAATCCCAATGATCCCTTTTACATCCGTTTGTCATAGTTACATTACCGTGTACTAAAATTGCCGCTGGGTATAAGTCATTCAATGAGGTAGAACTGGAGTCTATTCTGCGGTTTGTGGTGTACACAGCTCTTGTTACGCCGCCAAATTACAAATGGCAAGAATTCTTAGAACGCAAATTCCCATCCAGAACGCCAGTAAACGAACCACTATCGGGCACAAAACCGTCGGAAAAGCAAAGCAATCCAGTAGTTAAAGATCGTCTAAACTTAACCAATACGGCAGCCAAATTTCTCTTGGATCAATCACTTAGCGCACCGCTTAATACGGTAGCTTTTCTATACCTTATGGGTGGTATGACATTCCAGAGTAACGCCCAGATTTGGAGCAATATCCAGAATGTGAGTCTCCACTGCTCATTAAATATCGATTCTAATGGTGGAGGAAAAGAGAGAGGCTAACGACCAACATACAGGATTTCTGGCCGATGCTAATAGCGGGATATCGCGTGTGGCCAATTGTTGGACTTTTGAACTTGAGCGTCGTGCCGTTTGACTATCGTCAATTAGTTGGCAGCATAGCAGGACTGTTTTGGGGAATATTCTTAAGCCTAAATCAAATGACATAAGATTTGGAAGGAAAAGAGATAGATAGATACAATAATGGTTTGGTTATACATCACAATGAGTGTTATGCTGTGAAGTGAATTCATATGTTATTACTCCGTAGCCGCTGTGTCTTAACGGCAACTGTATACGATGCCTCAATGGGATGAGGTCATATCATAAACAAAAATGCTCTAGCATAATGCAGGATACTAGAATGAGAATAGTACATCATTTAGGGAAACAGCGCCGATGCATGCTCCGTTAGCACATCATCAGGCCATCACGAGAATGTCCTCGATCCACCTACCCCAGAGCGCACTAAACGTTTAACGACTTTGAAATCCAACGGCAATACTACAACCACATGAAGTACTCCTTACAGTGCAACAAAGGGAAATAAATTCTCAGACAGGAAATCTCTACATTTTAGGCATGCGCCTGATTCCAGATTCTTGGTTCCTTTGCAGTATTAATGGAGAATTTACCACAACCTCCTGTTTACGGCTTTAGCAAATGCCGAATCCATACCGATGCAAACTTTCGGTCCGATGGGTAAGCTTGTAAACTTCCTTGCAAGGGCTGTTTCGTTTCACAGGCCCGCAGCTGGTTACCACCCTATACCTCGTAAAATGCCATGAATTATTCCGTATTCCATGTAGCGATCTAGTCTAAAAGCAAGGGCTTCTCCCAGTGACCTTCTTAGTGGCTACTTGTTTCCGTAACAAGCACAAGCGTTTCGACTAACTAGCCGGGTGCAAGATACGCCACGCCGTCGAGTACAGCGGAAAATGGCTAACTAGTTTCCACCAACACACGAGTTGTATATCCGTCGGATAATGCCATTTGTAGCATTATCCACCCAAAACTACACTTTTACGCAAGGCAACATTACTTCCTACGCATCGATTAGTTTATATGAAAACGGCGTTTAAAGGTTTCATTTTTAATCCTTTTTGTATTTGAGCGGCTTAATAACCGATTAATGCCCCGAGCTGAACATTCCCCATAGTTGGTAGGGACATCTATAGTAGCGAGAAATGAAAGAATAGACGCTAAGATATTTGTGATATCTATGAGAATAATTCATGATTCCAACAGATAATAGTTTCTTGGTCGTGAAAAATTCTCATCAATAGTGTAATTGGCTGATGGAATCTTGGCCCAGAATTCTTTAGTCTGCATATTGTTTTTACCTTGCATAAGCGGGAAGGTACACGAACCTGTTGGTAGGTTGGGCGAGAACATGTGGGCACTTGTGTTATTGGCCATGAGGCGAGAATACATCGTAGCTGTACACATTTGCCACTGGTGTAAGAACCTTTGGCGTGGAGTCCATGATGAGCAGCATGTAACCGCTAGGGAATTTAAATTTTGTTGTATCAAGTGACCATTTGGCATCGACGCCAGGTTCTTCACTAGAGGTTAAGAACAAATGCGTAGCATTTATTCAAATTTTGGATTGCGATGTTGAGCAAACGTGTATTAGGTTTATCTCATCTTCATGTTACATTCATTAATTAAATCCATGCACCATCCACCGAGTAAACACTACCACTGACAAAGCTGCTATCCGGACCTAGTAGAAACAGAACAACCTTCGCCACCTCCTCAGGCTTCCCTTGTCGCTGAAAGGCGGTGGGATCATCAAAGGGGGCATCTGCGGGTCGCCCAGTCATATCCCAGGACTGCTGCATCATCGGGGTGTAGATAGATCCAGGAGCCACAGCATTCACCCTCACCTCCCGCTTGCCATACTCTTTTGCCGCTATTCGAGTCAGGCCAACGACCCCATGCTTACTTGCACCATAAGCTCCGTGATAGGCCAGACCTATTGGAAGGCTGAGAGTCAGATGATGTGTAAATGAAATCATGTAACCGAAATGGTCACTCACCCGTAATGCCTTGGATCGAAGCCATATTGACAAGGGAGCCGCCGTCTTTGATATTTCTGAGCTCAGCTCTCATGCAGTACATGCACCCTGTAAGGTTTACTGCAATGATTTTATCCCACTCATCGTCATCCAGTTCCCCGACAGAACGAATGGAGTGGTGCTTGCCAATCACGCCAGCAATATTGGCCGCACCATCCAACTGCCCGAATGTCTTGACAATGCCCTCAATCCAGGCGTCCACCTCCGCTCTTTTAGATACATCGACCTTAGTAGCTGAGAACTTTGCCCCCTTTTCTTTCAAGTAAGCCTCGGCCGCTGCCAGGGCGGTTGTGTCAACATCTGCGAAGCATACGATAGCTCCCTGCTCAGCTAATAGCTTAACAGTAGCTAGCCCGATTCCACTTGCACCGCCAGTGATGGCGTAAACTTTGCCTGCAAAGGCCATTTTATATCCCTTCCTACCTGAGACGTTTGAGTGGAAACAGCTGATTTGATTTTTTATCTCCGCAGTCGAGATGAGGCAACCGAGATGAGGTAAAAAGCGATAGCTGGTCGCAAGCCGGACAGGTGGAAAGATGGAGATTAGGGATCAGTCAGTCTCAATATCTTTGACTCACAATCACACTATATACTGCGTTCAAGCCCATGAAGCCTTGAGAGAAATTGTTGATGAGTTTGATAACTCCATCAGTCAGCAGACTGTGCAAGCACAGTTGACGAGGTGGAGGATTCAGCCCCAGTGCGGGCAGGCTCCACTGTTTCCGACGCACTATCAGCATTCTTCCGCCAAAAAATCCGCGGCCCTTTTGAAAGCATCGGAACAGAACATTGTGTGACTTATTTTGCCCTTCACGGTGTCTGAAACTTCGGACGGAAACAGTATAGCAATCTAGCCAGGTCGTTTCTCCGTTTCTAAGCGCTCCTCCGTGACTGATGCTTGAGATGCGCTGCAATAGAAACCATGAGCTTTGATTTGTGTTATGAAATCAGAATAGAAAATTTTCAGCATATTCTTCATTGTTTACATTTCTCTCCGAAATATTATCGCCGTAATATTTTATACAGGGTCTTCGGATAGCTTATAATGGGCGGATAGTGTTTAATAGAAGAAGCTCGAGCTCGGATTTATTCTCCCGTGCCGCTAAATCAATTACCACTAACTACTCCTTTGAGGCCCAATATCTCTTAGCTGCCATGGTTAGAAGTTTCTACGACAACACCGAGGCCCTAGTTCTCGATGGCCTCGAGTCAATTGCTCTGCTCAGGCCAGACATTTCTCTGGATCCTGCGACCAAGAGTAGGACTACCCAAATGCAGACCAATACCCTTATCCTCTCCAGGATCTTGCTCAACTAACAGACTGTCATTTTAGCTATATGGCTGCATCACCGTAAAGATACTCAAGTTGCATTAATATCCGGAGGAGGAGCTGGCCATGAACCTGCTCATGCAGGATATGTCGGTGATGGAATGTTGACGGCTGCAGTCTCTGGATCTGTCTTTGCATCTCCCAGTGTTGCGCAGATTCTATCGGCAATAACTAGAGTTTCTGGACCATCTGGAGTACTGCTTATTATTAAGAATTATACAGGTGACGTCTTTCATTTTCGACTAGCAGCCGAGAAAGCTAGAGTCGCTCTTGGAATTCCGGTTGAGGTGCTCACTGTTGGTGATGATGTATCTGTTGGCCGTCGCAAGAGTGGAAAGGTTGGGCGGCGCGGCCTTGCCGGTACAGTATTGGTTCATAAAATCTTGGGAAGTTGCAGTCGCGATACCAATGCAAGTATCTCCAAGCTCCAGGAACTGGGGAACGAGGTTGTTCGGAATCTCGTCACTGCCGGAGTATCACTGGAGCATGTCCAGATCCCTGGCAGAGATGCAGCTCCCGTGTCCGTGGGCGATCAAGTTGAACTTGGAATGGGCATCCATAATGAGCCAGGCTGCCTCTTGCTCAGTCCTCGACCACCGTTGTCAGATATTATCAATATGATGTTGGATCAACTTCTAGATACCAAAGATGAAGATAGAGCTTATGTTGATTTTACTGGTGCCCAGCATGTTGTTGCCATGGTCAACAATCTGGGTGGTCTATCTCCCCTCGAATTTGGTGGCATTACCGGCAAAGTGGTTCAAGCAATAAGTAAGATAATTTATTTGTCCTTCGATAATTCCAACGCTAAAACTATTATCAATCTAGAGCTCCGCAATATCGTACCTACGCTTGTTCTATCTGGAACATACATGACGAGTCTAAACGGCCCTGGTTTTAGCATCACCTTGCTAAAAGCGACATCAGAAATGATTGGATATTTGGAAGCTCCTGCCAATGCAGCCGGATGGGGAAGCCTCAGCGTCAGCCGCCTACATGACAGGCCTGCTGCTGAGACAGCGACTCAGATCAGCGTAAACGAGGATCATACAAAAGCTCTTGAGTCTTCTGGAATATCCTGTATGTGCCTCAGTTTACCCTTAACAATTGTACATCATTTGCTAACCCATTGCTGGTAGTTGACGCCGAGATATTCAAACGCATAATTCATCAATCTTGCCAGAACCTCATCGACACGGAGCCACTTATCACCCAGTACGACACCCTTGTAGGAGATGGCGACTGCGGAGTGACCCTAGCAAGAGGTGCGAGAGCAGTTTTGAGCCACGCAGATGATATATCCGACCCAAGCGATGTTGTTAAAACCATAACCAAGTTGGCTGGTATTATGGAAACTGACCTTGATGGAACTTCGGGGGCCATCTATAGTATCTTCTTCACAGCATTAGCAGCGGAACTGCGTGCGACGACGACAAAGTCCATGAATCATGAAGCATGGGTTCAAGCGGCAAACAAGTCTCTCGAGAAGTTACAACAAGCTACCCCAGCGCGGCAGGGTGACAGAACTTTGATGGACGCACTGGAGCCATTCATCAAAACTTTAGCGCAAGGACTCTCGCTAGCCGATGCAGTTGCAGCAGCGAAAACTGGCATGGAAGCCACAAAGGGTATGAAGGTCTCGTTGGGCCGTGCTGTATATGTACCCGAGAGTGTATGGGACCAGGTACCGGATCCTGGGGCACAGGGTGTTGTGTGTATATTGGAAGGGCTCGAAGCGGCAATTTCATGAGTAATTGAGCTTGAAACTTTTTACAGACAGTAGCTGAACAGTCAAGGAAGCAAATATTCTTACTCAGTAATATGTTTTTTTTTTTCCAGCGACCGCATGTAAAATAATCATGCCCCTATGATGTCCTAAGACATAGCCCCTTGGAGGAAAAGCCGATACCGGGTCTAGTTCAAACTGCCTTGTAATTGTATGCCTCAAAGTACAAGTTGCATTCGCCTCACTCACAGAACGCAAATCCCACGACTATGAGGATGGTCTAAAGGCTTGAACAATGTATCTAATGAAACTAACTGATTCACTCTAATTTCCCTTTTTAACTAGATTTACAATGTACCTTCTATCTGCTCAATATCTGACAAGTACAGCTTGTGTAGCGCCGTCCAATTTTCTTCTGGCAGTCGGCCTTTCAGTGGCAGTCGACCTCCTTCAAGTGCTCCCAGCCCAGTTTTACGAATGATACCCTCACGGATTCCAATGATCCCAGTTCTCACTATAAACTCTTCGGCACGACTGACAGCGAATTGCAGCTGCCGAACTTCGCGTAAGACATCTTCTGGGAAAGATCCTTGGTTTGCAAGCGTCATAAGCCTAACCACAGTCTTGGGATAGAAGGCTGCCAGTCCATCGATCACACCGGCGGCACCAAACAAAACAATCGGACCAAGCTGTTGGCCAAAGCCGCTATACACACGGAACGTATTGTGGTCGATTTGGGGGTCAAGGGATACTTGGACATGATAAGAAACATCTCCATGCGACCTATTGTCATACTTTGGGTTAGGGTATTTTTTTCGGAAACGAAACGGAAAACAGCATCCAAGTCAACACGCACATTTTACATCCGACTATTTTCGGGTGCTTGGCCAGCGTTCTGTATGTATCCGGCTCCGCGATAAGACCATTTGTGACTCCCGGATAGTTGTATCTAGTCATCTATTAGACCCTTGTAAATCTGCGAGCAAAGATGAGGCCAAGAACTCACATCAAAATGGGAAGCGGGCTTCGATCGGCAACCGCCGTAAACCAGTCAATAAGGTTACTTTGATTCACAGCCTTTCCGAAATAGCCAGGTGCCAGAACTAAACCCCACTGGGCTCCGGCCGCTGCGTAGTCTTCCAGCCATTCGAGGGTTTCACCAATGCTGTTCGTAAGCACCCCAGCCATTATCGGATAATTTTCAAAGCCAGCATCTTTAAGGCCAGCCCGTACGCCGGCAACGAGGTCGGATCTTTCCTTCCGAGAGAGATGGATGGCCTCACCCGTTGATCCGAGGATGGTCAAGCCAGTAATACCAGCCTTGGCGAGAAACACGCTGTGGGCTACCTGTGTTTCGATGTCGACCTTGGGCTCGACAGCATCATTCGACGCAGCAGCCGACTTGAAGAAGGTTGGAACCGGGACAAACACGCCCGGAGGCGGCGCCGTCTGTGAGGCAGTACTGGCCATTCTTACAGCTGTGAATATGCGAAAGTCCTTGTATAACCCTCGATGGATACCGGGCTGCTGCGATTGTCAAGGAAATTTAATTGTCTCAAGGTCGTCAAGCTGTCCCTCGTTTCACCATCAGAGCGTCCTCCCACTTCAAATAACTCCCCTATCGGAGGGTCATCGGCCTCGAGGCTCGGCCTACACTCTCCCGGGTGGCAGCATCACCCCCACATGGTAATAATTCCCCTCTTCCTGCTTTTCCGTGTCCGGAGGGCTGCGGAATGGTGGGGGTAGCGTTCGATTGAGCGGGCGGGGGCGCGCCCCTGCTTCCTGAAGAGGTAAGCCGTAGCAAGCAGTGGAGCTCCGCGGCGACCTGCTCTTTTATGTTTCTCCCTTGTTTTTCGCCGGGGACTTTATACTATACAAGCATGTTAATTTTCCAAAAGACACGAGTGGAAGATTGTCTTCTCACCGACATTCTTGGAGAGGTCTGTCTGTGATTTAGTTGGAAATTGCAACAAATTACACCATGGCGAGGATCAAGTCTATGGAATACTTTCGCGTCCCACCGCGCTGGCTGTTTGTAAAAGTCACCGATGAAGACGGAAATGTCGGCTGGGGTGAAGCATCTCTGGAAGGACATACACAGGCAGTTGAGGGGTGTTTAGATGCGTGGTTTGAGAAATTCAAAGGACACGATGCTGAGTAGGTTCACTGAATCTAGTAGGGGATAAAATAGGAAACTTACTTACAAAATACAGTGAGATTGAGCATATCTGGCAAATGGCATGGCGCACTGGATTTTATCGAGGTGGACCAGTCTTCATGAGTGCGCTCTCTGGAATTGACATTGCATTGTGGGATTTGAAAGGTAAGCCGGAAAAAAAAATCTAGTGAAATTTTTATTCGTGTACGCGTGAGCATGAAGTTGACTGGTCATTTAGGCAAGAGACTTGGCGTTCCCATATATCAGCTTCTTGGAGGCAAAGTGAGGCATAAGCTCAAAGTCTATGCATGGATCGGAGGCGATCGCCCGGATGAGGTAGAGCAACAAGCGTAAGTTGGCTAATTTTCTTGGTTTTGAACCTATAGACGCTTGGTACTAATCATCTGAAACAGCCTGGCTCGGAAAGAGCAAGGGTTTCACGCTGTCAAGATGAATGGAACCGGGGACGTTTGTTGGCTGGATTCACCGTCAGTCCTTGACGATGTAGTGCGAAGAATAAAAGTTGTCAAAGGTCTTGGAATGGATGCTGCGGTCGATTTCCACGGCCGTGTGCACAAACCAATGGCAAAGCAGTTAGCCACTCTCCTCCAGCCCCATCGACCTCTCTTCATTGAAGAACCATTGCTACCAGAGAACATAGGTGGAATTAAAGAGCTGGCACAACTGACGAGCTGCCCTATTGCCCTTGGAGAGAGACTATACAGTCGATGGGACGTTCGTCCGTACTTAGAAGCAGGGTGTGTGGACGTCTTACAGCCTGATATCTGCCACGTCGGTGGTATATCTGAGCTAAGACGCATCGCATCAATGGCCGAAACATATGACGTTGCTTTAGCTCCTCATTGCCCATTGGGCCCTATTGCCTTGGCGGCAAATGTGCAAGTTGACGCAGTCTCCTCTAATTTCGCCATTCAAGAGATGAGCATCGGAATCCATTACAACAATACAGGCCAGGATATCGAAACATATGTGAAGAACCCAGAAGTATGGAAGGTTGATGACGGCTACATTCAGGTGCTCTCCGGTCCAGGCTTGGGAATTGAGGTCGATGAGGAGATGGTTCGAAAGCTGTCTAAAGGCTGCCAGCCATGGGAATCGCCTTCATTTAGAGGACCAGACGGCGAAATCAGAGAGTGGTAATAGAGCTTTCCAATGTGGAAATACAGATAGATGCGTTATGGTCTTGATAGAATCATCTATGGGTCACTGTATTTATAGGAAATGTTTATGTACATTCAAATACTACGATTCGCCTTTTTAGCTTGGTAGCCTTTATATTCTACAATCAGTCGCTCAAATCTGGGCATTCAGTATATCGGTCTCAATATCATATGATAAATGCAAAGTGTGTGGGCTTAACTTGAAGATTAGCTGGTATACCAAGGCGAAATCTAGATAAAGTAAAAATGGAATAAAGAATGCTTATTTATCACTTTATTTCAATCAGCATACTGTGCTCGAATCGCCGAGAGCTGGGACAATACCCTACAGTATGAACATACCAAGTTTGTTTATTCGAGAAGCGTGAAGGTTCATACCCATTAAAAAAAAAAGAAACTCCACCACTCTTTGATGAATAAAATATTTCTCCATATCCTAGATCTCTGAAACACATAACGGGGTGTCTTAGAAATATTTCAATATCAACAGCTTTTTGACACAATAGTTTCCCATGCTGAGTATAGCCATAGAACTCAGAGAGAACAATAGTATCCACTCCATGAGCTGACAACTAACAAAGGCTATGTTAGCACACATATCACCGAACAGGCGAATCAACGAATCATCTGTCTATCTCTTTCCAGTTCAGGCAATGATGCAGGGCTTTGAGATTGTGCATCTACCCTTTTTCCACATCTGCATCATCAACCAATCATGGACTGCGCAAACTCCCACACCATACAACTATAAATTCATAATGCATGTACTAGGGTTACTTTATTAGAGGATCTCTTTCGACCCTGCATACAGGATGCCTAAATTTCCCGATTTGCGCGGAGTAATGGATGGCACTTCCCAAGTGAAAGCAGTTCTGGAGAGGACGCTTACTCATTCGTTGTCTGCATTGGAGTATGTGCCATCTTACATGTGCTTAACGCATAAGCGTGCTGATAATGGTAGAAATTGTTATGATATACTACAGAGAAATATAATACAAAAGAGCATAACCAGCTCTTCCAATTATGCCAGCTTCTATCACTACTGAATAAAACATGGTAACTAAGGTAAAGCACACATCGATAGTACAAAATACTAGGGATGGGTGCTTTTTAGCCATTATCGCGGAAACAAGACAATAGGCTTCATTTACGCCCCAACTTTCTAGAATGCTCTAGGCTGCCATTTCATAGACACAGAAGTTGATACCACTGCCGATATACACTTTAAACTACAGTTGCAGCTGTATATGTGATTCATTCATTCCTTCGTTTTCGAGTCAGAACCAGGTGAGGAGTAATAGCAGGCAACTTCTCTCCAAACCTACCTCCTCCTCTCTGCCAGAGCTGCGGTATGACAAAGGCGCTTCGGAACGATCCCCTCATCTATTCCTCATTGACACAAGTCAATTAAACCCTGTCATCGAATTTAATCAGGCTATTGTTTACTTCAGTCATGTCAAAATAAACGTCAAATCTGAATTGTCCCGGTCGGGTAACCTGGTTACAGAATCCTTGGGCCTGGATGTTGTTCAACGGAATTTATGATTTTTACGCCTTCGCCCTGCTTTTCCGTCAATTCGGACGCTCTTATCCGTGTGGAGCCACCTAATTACCCCGAACATTTCTCCAGGAAACGGCGATCAGCCGCTAGTTCCTCGTGACCGTTCTTGCTAAACTGCTGCTAGATACATTATGGGGAAAGCGGAAAACCTCGCTGGATCGGACAAATAACTCGTGATACCCCAATTGGACCCCGCATAAGGAAAACGGGATTCCGTCTATGGTTGATAGTGGATAGGTGGCTTGGCGGGGTGAGCATTGGAGTTGTCTAAGAGGGATTGAAGATTCTGTATTTATATGGTCCATATCTATAAGAATTTGGTTCTGTAAGGCTTTTGAAGTCATAATCAATCATTCTTTTACTGGGGGCTACTACTCGTCTTGCAGGTACAAGATGTTATCCAAGGGTGCGCTGGCTGTCGCGGTCTCCGCGATTGTTGTTGAGGCAATTGACAATGGTCTAGCCAGAACCCCGCAGATGGGATGGGTAAGTTTTTTTCTCTTCCAAAATTTGCAATGAAGTGTCGATTCATGGTTAACAATTTGCTGACTCTTGTTAGAATAATTGGAATTCCTTTGGGTGCGATGTTTCTGAGCATTTGTTGCTTGATCACGCCCAGCTCATCTCGGAGTATGGCCTTCAAGACCTAGGATATGGATACGTCGTCCTTGATGACTGTTGGTCAGATGGACGTGACAGCAAAGGCAAGCTGATCGCAGATAAGAAGAAGTTCCCGCGCGGAATGGCTGCTGTGGCGGACGATTTGCATGCGAAAGGCTTCTTGTTCGGCATGTACTCGAGTGCTGGTGAATTGACCTGCGCTCGATATGGTGAGTTTCTTTCAACTTCTCTTTTAGAGTGGCATCTTTACAAAAAAAGGTTGAATAGTGGCTAACTTTAATAGCTGGTTCGCTGGATCATGAGAAGGATGACGCTCAAAGCTTTGCTGATTGGGGTGTCGATTATCTCAAATATGACAACTGCTACCACATGGGTCGCTTCGGCACTCCTCTGATCTCTTTCGAGCGCTTTAACGCCATGGCAGAGGCTCTCAAAGCTACCGGAAAGAATATCTTCTACAGTCTTTGCAACTGGGGTGAAGATTATTCTTACAGCGTAAGTCTTTCTGTCCCCAGTAAGCCTCTTAATAAACTCAGATATCCCGAGATTAACACGGTTTAAAACAATTTAGTGGGCTGCGTCCATTGGTAACTCGTGGCGTATTTTTGGAGACATCTATGACTCTTTTGCCCGGCCAGATGATCTTTGCTCTTGCAACGATCCTGCTAACCCAGCATGCATTGCGCCGGGTACTCACTGCTCGGTGCTCGCCATCATCAACCGAGTTGTGCCTTACATCGATCGTGGTCTCCCCGGTGGATGGAACGATCTTGACATGCTCGAGGTTGGTCATGGTGGTATGACTGAGGAAGAGGTGAGACTTTTTCCCCTTGGGAACTCATTGTTCAAGATGACATGGAGAACTAATGCCTTCGAATAGTACAAAGCTCACTTCACAATGTGGGCTGCTTTGAAGGCACCACTCCTCCTTGGTACCGATCTTCGCAAGTGGTCAGGATCTGACCTTGCCATTGTTACTAACCCCGCCGTGATTGCCATCAACCAGGATCCTCGTGGCCGTGCTGTCCAGCGTGTCAGGCGCAACTTCAATGTCCCCAAAGATGAGTGGGGTGTTGGTGAGACTCACATTTGGAGCGGCCCCCTAGCTAATGGAGACCAAATCCTAATCTTCCTCAATGTTGCCAATGAGGACCTTGACATGGGCGCCACACTCGAGGAAATATTCCTTACCAATGGTGTCGGTGGTACGGCACCCCAGAACAAGAATGACTGGGCTGTTTATGACCTATGGGGCAAGACTGGTGCGGCTATGAGTAACGAGGATGCTCAAGCAATCCTCGATGCTGACAGCGCCTCAGCAAGGAAGCAGAAGCTACAGAATCTAGGGTGGTACAACTCTACCGAGATCTCCTACGCTGAGGGCTTGAAACGCGAAGACCCGCGGTTATTTGGCGAACGTGTTGGCCTGATCAAGTCTGGTGGCCGCTTTGATGTGCATGTCCCCAGACATGCTGCCAAGGTTTACCGTTTGCGCAGCGTGAGTGGCGAGAAGGTCAAGCAGAAGAGCCATCTCAGGAAGGATGAGCTGTAAGCTAAACGAACACTTGAGTATTCGTGGCTATGAAGAAAACCTTCTAGCATAAAAAAATATTTTGGATCGAAATTAGTTTATCTTGATCTTCACGGATGGGAATGGTAAAAGGATTTAGAACAATGGTTGTGCATCACATGGGATGAGATGAGGTATACACCTAGCACAGATTATCTGAATAAAGCGTGCAGCTTTCGCATTTGCAAGGATTACCACGGCTTGGAGAGGAGAAATTATAGCCTCGTTTGACATATTAAAAATGAATTCTGTGTCAAACTCATTCATGGAATGACTTCCTTCCGTGGCAAAAGAAATATGACAGTGACAAAAATTGACAATCCTTATTAAAATAGTATGGGGATTTAAAACTAGTGTGTCCAACAACTTACTTCCGAAGTCGTGCGCGTGGAGCCGTTGCACTCTGGAGGTGCATATCTTGAGATTTATTTTCGTAGTTTCGTTCCTCCATAGCCATTGTTATGTTGAAGACTGAGGAGATAAATGTGTTCAAAACAGAGAATGCACGCAATCTTAGAACAGCACAAGAGCAACGCTCAAAATCTCGTCTTTTGTACTTTTTCTATTTCTTAGGAAGTAATAATATATATTTATGTATACATATACTTACATACGCAATGACAGGCGATGAAATCGCACTTGGAGGAAGAACTGATCTTATTTTATTACCCCAATTAAGCTATTAGCGCTGGTAAGAATAGGTCACCCATTCGTAATATTTTAATCATCCACCTCATGGAAGTTCCATAGCTCCTTTTGCGACCAAGGACGACATTCGGATGATGAAATTTCCAACTCTGTCTGGGTATCTCTTCTTAACAGCCTCCTCCAGTTCTTGCCACGTATTAGTCTGTGCGTCTAACTCTTCCCAAGCTTTAATGTACTCCTTCGTTTCTTCCAGATGATAAGGGCCAAAATCTTCATGAGCTTGCATGTGAGAAGGCACTACCACCTTCGGGTTCAATTGAGACACTAGGTCAATAGACTGTAGCCACTTATTCTGTAGTTCAGGAGTTGAACTCTCTCCAAGGTGTTGATAACAATTCCCATAAACAACGTCCCCTGCTACAACAAGATCAAGATCAGGTACATGCAGTACCGTAGATTCGCCTATGTCGCCACCTGGGAGACTTATAACACGAAATTGATGACCATCAACCGCAAAACTGTCATTCTCTTTCAATATATCCACTTGTATCTCCGGAGGACTGGTGTTCCTCAACTCTGGAGTTGTTGCAGCCCACAGACCCTCGTAAAGTTTCTGGTGAAGATTTGCTTGCATTTGGATATGTGTTTGCGGAGTGGCTAGGACACGGGCCTCAGGGTAATACTTCTGAATTACCCCAGCAGAAAAAAAGTGATCACCATGTCCATGAGTGACATAAATATAGGCCAGTTTCTTATCCAAGATGATAGATTTAACCCATTTTACCAATTCTTCCCCTTCAATATCTGTAGTTGGTGCATCAACCAGCACTGCTTCATGCTGAGTAGTGATTAAGGTGAATGCAGTAGGAGAGAATTTGAAAGGCTCTGCCTCTGGTGCCCCGGGGAACTCGATGGCATGTGCAGGCAATACGTAAACGTATGCTTGAAGCGAGCCATTTTGCGCAATTGGTTTATATGACGGCATGGTAGCGAGCAGCCTTTGCTTTGTTAACTGAAAGAAAATTGTTGCAATTTACATATCTGGAGCCGTGTTGTTTTACCACGGCATATCAGGCAGATATATATATCTACATTTGTTTTCAATGCAACATGCTATTTCTACTAGTTATTTGTGCATTTGTAGGATGCTTGCAATTGGAAACGCTGCCCATGCAGAGCATTGATGAATAATACGAAAATATTTGATTGGACAACATGCCAGAAGATGTTTCATAATGCACAAAACCCACATCCGTTAAACACTGTGTCTTTGCGGCATCGCTGCGGCAACTGCGCCTGCCCTCCGCAATTCTGTGGTACCACGGCCGCGTCACCGCTAACATTGATTGGCTCAAGAGATCCAGGCACGAATGTGGAGAGAAGCTTATAATATCGACTTGAACTATAATAGTCTAGTTTATACAAGATTCCAAATGGAAGCCACAGATAGGGCCTCAGAAAATACTTAGATCATGTCTGTTATATCAACTCCGATCTTCAGATCTCTGAAAACACCATGTTAGAACTCTCATATAGAGGTGACTTTTATCTTCCTTTCATATTGCCAACCAATGGAGGCCAAATACGTCTAATAAGAAGTTTCACTGAGCCACCCAAAACGCCCCTAAAGCAGGCCACTTTGCATAGATATCACGGCTAACAAATATCCCGTCGTGGAAAAGCTATAGTGCTATTAACTTCTGTATTTAAGATAATGCTTCAAACAATTCTCCAATTTCGCAAAAGATAACTTAGAAAGGTCTGGTATCGGTATGCCGCATTTATATGTAATCAAAGTTGCATGCGTATGAGTAATCAACTAGCTTTTGTTTCGAGAACTTGACATTGGATTCATTATTGTATCGTAGGATTCCTCAAAGAAGGCATTCCAAATACACAATTTATAATAGCGTATTTCTTATGTCGTACTTGGAATCCCTCAGTTCATAAAGCTGGAGGTAGTTTCAAATCAGCCCATCAATATCTTTTCTTTTCTTGAGGTTACATTTACCGCAATTGGTGACCTAGGATGTGGAGATGAGTGGTACTGACCGCAATGGCTGGCCCACATATGCCGGTTGCTTAGAAAGCGTACAGTGTTATTCCTATATCCCTCTCCAAGCGGACGATGTCCGCCATCATTCCCGCAGCAAACTGTGTTTGGTCACGATGAGCCAACAAGGTAAGGTTTTCATGCAACCCACGCCCAAGTTGGCAGAACGGTCTTGCCAGTCATGTAAACTGAGAAAGAGGCGCTGTACACGGGAGTTACCCTCATGTAGCCTTTGCCTTCGGTACTGCTTGGCCTTATACTCATCCCCGATCGTTAATGTTAATCTTTAAGGGGCAGTCGTCGTCGAAGATGCTTATACCAACAAAACGAACAGACGGAGCACCAACCATTAACACCACCCACCGATGTGGACACCCGATTGCATGATCTGACAACCTTGAACAATAACTTCCCGGTTGCCATTTTTCTCGATCCACTCCTTTCCAATCACTGCGGGTTAACTATCCCTCGCCCTAATGTATCACTTTCTCCCACTGTAATTGATGTTCTAGGAGACATCAATTACAGAAAAGCGGTAGCCGATGAATATTTTCGTACCGTTCATGGATGGATGCCAATCATCTCTCGGACTCGCCTGTACGGATCGCTCATGGATCCATCACACCACACAGATCCTGACGTGGTCCTTGTTTTATTAGGCATGAAATTGATCACTAGTTGCCCAAAAGACCGCAATGTGTATTCTCAAATTTATACCCTCATGAAAGAATCTTTACTGAGCATGGAAATGATGGGTTACGTTAGCGTCTCTACTATCCAATCGGCGATTTTAACCATCTTATATGAGATAGGTCATGCGATCTATCCGGCAGCTTTAACTACTATATCAGCGTGCGCCCGTCATGCGATCGCTTTAGGAATAACACAAGCATTTCCAGTTTATGGCAGCAGATGGATTGAACAGGAGGAACGTAACCGAATTTGGTGGGCCATACTCATGTTGGATCGGTAAGTATTCATTATTTACCCTCGTTCAGAATTTTAAACTAATAGCACAGCACCACTAACATGCCCCTAAATGGACGTCATTTATGTACCTCGGACCCAGATGGTGCATCAATTTTACCCGTGGACGATGATGATTGGGACCAGGGAGTATGACTCTCTTCTAGTCGAGAACCTGACCACGAACTAATGTGTGCCTGAATATATCCCACAGGTTCTATCAACGGACATACCTCGAACCTTGTCTTCCCCACCAGATTTGAAAACAGGCAGGTTTGCACGTCTCGCCCAAGCTATCAATTTTCTCAGCCAAGTGTTGCGACATATTTCAAACGGTGAAAATCAAGTGCAGCTTAGTCCGGATGATATGCTACAACTAGATAGGACTCTATTTGCACTTGAACGCTTGATTGAAATCGAAGAAGAGAAGAGAAAGATGATATTCTGTTGTTCGATTGCTATATGCTATAGGTTAGTCCTGCTGACCAATAATATATAAATTGAGAGGCTGACGGGAAGAAAGCGCGCTGTTGCTTATCCACACGGTAGTTTTTGCTAATGCATTAAATTATGCATCCAAGGAAAGCAAAGAGACGTCGTATTTTTCGCTCCAGTCAACTTTATCAAATACTTTGCGTAATGCTCAGAGATTTCGAAATGGCGAGTGGGGGACCGTTGATGACGCCTCTCCTTTCGTGCTAGAATGGATCTACAGATCTATCACGGCGTTGATATCTCTTGGTCCCAAGGCCGAATTTTGTGACATAAACCAGAGTGTTACTGCATTGCGAGAGACTTTAAAAATAGTTGGTGAAAGATGGCGTGCTGCATGTGAGTTCTTTGCCATTGCTTTAGAATACCCACTTCTTTATATTCGGTATCCTAACTCAAAATACCTTCTATCAGCGGTTTATCTGAGACTGCTAGAGACTAGGCAAGCCGTCGGAATGAACTGATATAGAAACAAATATTGCTATTAGATAATGGTAGTATTCCGGCGATGCCTCATTCTATAAATGATTGAATGTGTATCCATTTGCATCAATATTTTGACCAAGAATATTTGTATCGATCTCGTAGCTACAAATTGACCTAGTATCTTGCTACGACGTCCCACGATATCGTTTGCTCCCGTACCAACGGATGAACAGCTTGAAACCTTATGCATCCGCAAAAACGCTTTGATTACCAGTGTTTAAGATTGATCGAAATTTGGCCAGTAGATTCACTGCTCTGGATATAGGTAAATTTCACCACTGGATTCTCAGACGACGTAGGGGTCCAAACCGTATCTGACTAATTAGACCCAGGGATATAGTGTATTCGCATGTTGTATTCATGAATGCAGAGGAATCCTCAAAGCCAAATTGGAGGCTGCTGACCAGTGTTGTGGAAGTGGTGCCGCGAGCCTAAAACAACTTACCCCTAGACACCATATCGGACTCGGGCCATATGGCGAGGCTGAACCTCGCGTTTATTCTAGTTTTGAAGAGAAAGCCAGCTTATTGGAAAAACTTTTGCGGATCTTTTTGCATCAGACAGCGCTATTTATAGAATGATTATCTATGCCTTATCATAGCAGCACATTAGCATACCTTTGACTGGCTCATTGTTCAAGGATTATATATCCGTATCAGATTTATAATATCCCAATTTGCGCAAGCCTATGTCAGGATGAGCTGGCTAGGCACCAAGGGATACGAGTGCGTTAGGTGGAAACGCTGCCAAGTACGCCGTTCCGGAACCGCTAATAGGATGGAATCCCATATGCAAGCGTGTATCAGGAATGTTAGCGTTACCAGTACGGAGGAATTGATTCATTGAAGCCCAAATTTACCTATGTTCTTTAGGTGCCCAAGGCTTGGTGTCTTATGAAGAACTAACAGATGCTAAGATACCCTTAAGGACCCTGAGTCTGATTTTATTACGTGCCGTCAGGAGAAAAATATATATGGTGCTATTTCAGGAGAGCTTATTGAACCAGAAATCCAGTAACTCTGTGAGGATGTGGGCCATGACGCTAAATATTGACTAGCAAGAAAGGCTTTCTGAATCCTCAAGTGTCTACTTCATGCATGTAGCATAAGACTAAACTTAAATCATTGGCCAAGAGTATATTTCGTTTATGACTCCCTTAAGCGCTCCTTTCTGCTCCTTCATTGCTTTCTATGCAACTTACCGCATACGGACTGTCGATTAACAACCAGAGACTAGTGTGACAAGTGTGTGCGAGTATTCGGCCTCTCTTTCGGAGCTCATAATAGCAACAATTATTCATCATATTGGTAACGCGGATACTCCGGTACGCTTTCCGTTCGATCCTGTCAGCTCCCCGACCGCAAGCCCCATATCTTGACACCGCCTCTTGTAATGCCTAGCCTATTGATGTTGGCCGCAAGCGCCACTAACTTTCATATGGGCGAGTTTTACAAGGCGCAATAGGAAAATAGGATCAAAGGGCATACTTCCAGACCACAATACATACTATCCATGGTGTGCTTGGTATGACGTAAGCTGCATTGCTAGTGTACCAAATATCAGATGCTAGAGCTTCCCGAGTTACCGGTAAGAGAGCAGGGCTTATATCGAAAAGTATATTTTTCCTATTATTACTCCGCTTTGGCGTTCAATATTCCTTTGTATATCAGTTCAGCCATTTTCTTGTCGCAATATTTAAAGATTTCGACCTGCTCATTCTTATCCCTCGAGCTGACGACGAGATCAGCGTTCAATACTCATTTGCTCGCTAGCTAACATGGGACAACCTATCACAGCGCAGCAAATAAAGGAGCTAGCTGCTCAGCTAGATCCTTCTACTCGATTATTCACTCGTGAGGATGGTCATGAATATGATCAATTAATTGCCAGGTGGGCAGATAATGCCGTCAAATATGCTGTAGGTGACCACTGTGTGGGCATATTGACAGGTTACTCACTATAATAGGGTGTTGTCGCTGTCCCCTTGGCAAACGAAGAAGTATCTAAGCTGGTTAAGTTTGCATCCGACAATAAGGTTGACCTTGCCGTGAGGGGAGGTGGCCATTCCACCGGCGGTACTAGCTCCACCGAAGGCGGACTGGCAATTGACCTCTCAGGCATGCGTAATGTGAGGGTTGATAAAGACTCGAAATTGATCTTTGCTCAGGGCGGTGCCCTTTGGGCGGACGTGGATAATGCCGCTATCGAAAAAGGTCTAGCAACAGTCGGCGGGACTGTAAACCACACTGGTATCGGTGGTTTAACTCTTGGTGGCGGTCTTGGCTGGCTAACAGGTTTATACGGCACCACGGTTGACAATCTTGTTGCTGCCAAAGTCGTGATTGCCGATGGGCGCATTCTGTCTGCCTCAGAGCATGAAAATACCGACTTGTACTGGGCGATACGTGGGGCAGGCCATAACTTTGGTGTTGTTGTCGAATTCACAATCCAAGGACATGACCAGACCAACGAGGTTTACGCTGGCGGTGTCGTCTTCACCCCAGACAAGTTAACCGCCGTAGTCGATGGATTTAACATTAGAATGAAAACTCCGAGCCCTAAGGGTGCTGGTATACTCGTCTTCGCAAAACCGCCCACCATGCCCAGTGCAGTGGTTGTCGTCAATTTGTTTTATAATGGCAGTCAACCCGAGGCGGAGGAATATTTCGACTTTTTACTCAGTCTACAGCCTGTCGCCAATACTGCGAAGATGATGCCATACAACAATGTGAACGGGTTATTAAATCCACTGGCCACACATGGTCGCCGCAAAGCTTTAAAAGCACTCACGGTCACAAAAAATGTGGAGTCTGCGTTTGTGCAGGAACTTTTCAATGACTATACGCAAGCAATAGAAGCAAATCCCGATATGTCTGCGACATTCATCGCCCTTGAGTTTTACGACACGCGCAAGATCGAAAGTGTGCCAATAGAGTCAATGGCATTCGCCAATCGTGGCTCTTATAGAGCCGGTATCATTGGCCTTGAATGGACTGATCCCGAGAAAGACAAAGAGAACCGAGCATGGGGTCGAGCTATGCAGGCCAAGTGTCGACAGGTAATCATCAATAGCAATGAATTTTCTCCGGAATCGAAAACTGCGTTGGAATATGCCAACTATCTGGAACGTAAGTGCCGCCCATACATATAGCAAATCTTGTCCTTCGAATTGGCTAATGTTGGCCGTAGCTGGTGATATTCTAAGCGATAAACCGTTTGGTATCAATCAGCGGCGACTGGCTGTTTTGAAACAAAAGTTTGATCCCGGTTTCATATTCAACAAAACAAGTCCCATTGCGCCATTGCGTACCGAACAGAACTGAATGGCTCTTACAAGGCGTTATGTAACAAACAGTTTCATTTTACTTAATATCTTCCGAAAAAGACACCTCTCAATCGTACAAAAATCGCATCAAATAGCTAGTTGCCATTTGTCAAAATCTCCTTTTCAAAAATTTGAATCAACTATTGCATTCCGCGCCACGTGCAGCGTGTGAATATAAACCCATGCTATGTGACGTATTTAAAACTTCACTAATCAGGATGCACTCGGCTGTATTGTTGTTGAATGGTTGTGGGTCTCTGGACTTGGGCTGTGTCCATCTCCGCGCCCCCTCGTACGAGGATGTGTCCATGTAGCAATGTCAGCCCTACTGTTAGTTACGTTCGAAGCGGGGAAGCTATACTATAATTGACACGGGCGAAACCATTTCAGCTGATAATTACGGAGCACTCGGAGTACAAGCATTGGTGTCTCCCAAGTCCTTGATCATTCATCGCAATTTAGCAACTGGGGAATCAAAAGTCCACGATCTCATTTCCCGCGCTTGTAATATAAAGATAAAGTTAAAGCCATATGTTAAAGTATAAGGTTCTGTTCACGTTATGAGTAATTACTCAATCCGTTTATTTAAATACATTGAATGATCTTGTTTTCTCTTTTAAGGGTTTGCGACGTTCAGTGCTGTCGCAGAACTATCGTCGTTCTTTCCCGATAAAAGATAATACGATATAGAAAGAAAGGTTGAGGAACATAAATGACAGTCTAACAAGAGAAATTATCACTATGTTTATATATAGTTAAGATCAGCCAACAAGTAGACACATCCACTCCAGGATGGAGTGATGCATCTTACCTGCTATTGAGGCTAAGGCAGGAGAAGCGGAGATTGTGAGTAGTGTCTTCGTGTTGGTTTAGATCCACTAGGCGCTAGCGAAGGCGCGAAATGTCCAATAAAGGATCTATTTTTCTAAGCTATAATTAGAAAGAAAAGAAGAATCCGGTTATTTGGACATCGACTACGCTGGTTCGTCAAGGCCCTTGCTGGTATTATTAGCAGTCTCCAAGTGGTACAGACCATATAAGACCTGTTGAACACCCAGAAGGACTGAATTGGATCACCCTAACTGCCATAACCAAACTACCATTATTAAACAGATCATTGGATAGTGGGATTGGAGTATCCAACATAAATCATGTTCTTCTTTCGGTACTCTATTATCGCGGCACTTGCATCTTTAGCCTTAGCCACGCCAACACCTACCAAAACTTATAAAACACCATCTGTCTTTGAGAAGCGTGGTTATTGTGGCGATCATGAGAACCAGTTAGCAACCTGGTATGATCGTGGCACAGACCCAAACCAAATCACCGCTTGCGGACACAAGTACGATCCTACAGCTCTTGTTGTGGCCATTTCCACGGATGTACCAAACTACAAGAATTATTGCGGTCGACAAATTTTTATCGTATCGAGAGATAAATTAGCTGGAGTAATTGCGATTATTGATGACGCCAATGCTACGGGTACTTTAGGACAATTCGCTCTAGACCTCTCTCCTGCAGTCTTCGATATCCTGTCGCCAACTGACCACACCATTGACCAAGACGGAGAAGTCACTATTGACTGGGTAGTACTGGGTGGTGATCCATGCCCATAAAGCTTTTGTGAGAATGCATACATTATTATTGCTAGGATTGATTCGTTGCCAGTAGCAGCTGAAAATTGGTTGATGGAGGGAATATTCTACAATCGTCGTCATGAATGAAGTAGTGTAGCTAGTTTAGTTGGTATGTAACCCATGTATAGAATGTAACAACAAACTTTCGATAATTTGGCTATTTCGCAACATGATATCAGAGAAGGAGATCAGCGTAAGCTGATGTGAGCAGAACCGGCTCTATATTCCATAGTGGAGACAATATGCGAATAACTGCAGCGTGCAGCGTTCCGCCGTACTCTCAACACTGACGAAGTATCATCAATAAACAGTAGATAGAATACACAGTTATGATATCGAGTGGTTGTGCGTTTGTTAGTAATTTTGCATTCAAATTCCATTCTTCTCTTATCGTTGCTAATTAGGTGTGGAACTCAAGTATAGATAAAGGACGGTTCATTTAACAAACAACTAGGCATTAGAACTATGTGGCTGAACGTTAAACCTAAGGTTAATTAAGTAGTCCTGCCCATCACAATCTCTTCTTCTTATCATTCCAGAACAGGGGAAGGATTTGGTACAGCAAACTGGCGATCATTTTCGTTCACAACGAGGTACGATTTCGTGTATTTACAAAAGTTACGCTATTTAGGCATCTGCAAACTAGAATTCTTGTCGCTCTTCCGCTCTCAAATTGTCATCACTTTCTCGCCGGTCTTCTAGAAATAGCATCAGCCGGTGATATTTCTTACAAATAGAAAGTGCTATATATTGCGGATTGGTTGTCCCGTTGACCTAGGTAACAATTAGATAAGCCATGTCAAATGGCAGCTCAGTTGACACAAATCTCACACCTCTCTTCCGCCGAGAGACTTCAATACAGTACATAGATATGGTTAAAGATGCAACTTCGTAACATTTAGTTACTGGGAATTTCGAGAACACTCAAAAAAAAAGGAAAAGATGTAGAACCAACTGACTCGCGCGTGAACTCTGGTGATAAATCCTCCGGTTAAGTACACCTCTCAACCAAACTGTAACGCCATGGATCAACCCCTCTCTTCAGAATGCATCGATAGCCGCCTTAGTGGTAGCTCGTTCTTTATCTACAGCGGTTGAGACGCAATAATGACTCACAGGAATGCGTTATCAGTAGCCCTTTTGTAGGGCATCGAATGAGTGCCCTACAAAAGCCCAGTGATATATGAGCTAGGTGAAGAACAATGAGATCTGACAGTACAGATTATCTCCAGCGCTTCAAGATCTGTTGTAAAGTACTTGTAACTGCTGCATACTATCGATACGTACGGAACACACTGTCTTCCACGATCACTCTACGTAATACAGGTAGTAAGCGAGCTGTCAACCGCCTTGACGTCAGCGGATCCAACGGCACAAAGCGCCCACACGCGAATATGCGCAGCAAATCTCATAGCAAAAGGATTTCATTCTCAAAGCCTTAAATATTTGATATTATGGGATGTTCTGAATATGCAGTGCTTGGAGAGGATATAACAGCGAGTTACGTGATGTGGTAGAGTACTAAGGATATGTTCCGTTGCCAACACAATCTAGTCATATGAAAGCCCAAGATTTCCAGACACATAACTGTACCTTATACATAAATTCTTTTCTTATGTAATAGTGAGTTACGTAGCACTGCGCATTCCTGCTCTCTTAAAAACGCGATGCTGGCGAAGCTCGGCACCCTGACAATCTCTTCATGCAGAATCACTCACAAGACCGGCGAATCTCGGCAAACATTAGCGCTATATGAAGCCGCCGATTCGGCACCGGCAGCTAGCTTCTGTAACATATGCCATTAATAAACGTATGATGCATTGCTGCGTAGAACATATAATCAAAGGCAATTTTAAATTAAGAATCTGAGAAGATAATCATACAGCTGCGTGAAACTTACGTCCGCCGTTTGCTGAATTCTGCCCATCTCTTTCCAGCCTGTAAGCAGATAACACTTTATACAAGCCAACCTCCATCACCAGAAGTTTTCCATTACACCCCCCAACAGCTACATTTGATCTGGAAATTGCCAGAAAGAAAGCGAGGAGGAAGTAGTCCGAAAAAAATCTAATATGCTGAATTACGTCGAAATCACCGCAAGCTGGCTTTTCGCCAATGCCAAAGGCCGCGACGCAAAGGCCTTCACCAAAGGCCCCGCGTTCGCCTCTCACCCAGATCCAACTATCCAGATCACTTCCCCAGACTGCGGTGCAGATGGCGCGACACTATCACCGGAGTACATGTTTGGAGGAGAAGGCCGACTTCCCGAATTGAAGTGGGATTCAGTTGAAGGCGTGAAGCAATGGCTGTTGATGTCGGAGGACCCAGATGCGCCGCTACCAACGCCGATCTGCCATGGGTAAGTAGAAGAATGGGGTGGAAATACGACTGAGCATGTGAGGTGGGATGGCTGACTATTGTCTCCTTTGTGACAGCATTTATCTCGGAATTGGAAAGGACAAGTTATTCGTTAATAATAATGATTTCAAGCAAGAAAACGAAAAGTCCACGCTACTCAAAGGCGGTTTCTACTACGGTACCAACCGCCGGAACAATATCTACATCCCCCCACGGCCTCTGCTCAACCACGGTATCCACAGATGTAAGTCCCTCTTTGGTCTTTCACAGTCTATATTCATATGTACAAGAATAAATTGAGTCGGCTAAACAGTCGCGCTAACCATTGTGTCCCTTGGCTCCGCACAGATTTCTTCGACATCATTGCTCTAAACGAGCCTCTAGATGCGAATCTCGTGGCCTCAAAGCCCACCCGGGAACAGATCGCAAAGGAAATCAACGGCAAGGTAATAGCTTGGGGCCGTTGGACGGGCCAATGCGAGAGGAGGTGGAAATGAGCGGCAGTATTAAGTGAAATTTGCTTCCATTATTTTTTCCTTTCACGTCGATACCCTTACAGCTTTTAGTGAAAAAGACACCTATTCTAGGGGCTATGCAATGTCACTTTAATCGCTCGCTAGTTGGATAGTCTACAAGGCATAAAAAGGCGAGATTGCTTCACTCTATCCGTCCAAAACTCCAAATGTTCAATCCAACCTTGACACCCTTCTTCACGGGCAGCCCAGCATGCCAGGTCTCGTCATATCCCCTCCCATCTGGCGCAAAATTCTCCCAGTATACTGCGTTTCCGGGAACTACTTTGAACGTGGTTCCCTTCTCTTCTCCTTCTCTTCCGTCTGCTTTTCCCTCGTCGCCAAGATTCTTCTGGTCATTTTGACCTTCAGACTTTTCACCTTCGCACTCGATCAAATTACACCACTTCGATGCATTATCTTCCATGGTAGTTTCCAGCAGCGGAAACTCTGTTCCTCCACCTTCTAGCTCATCTGCCGCATCAACCCATGCCATGAAACTGCTCACTCTACCCCATCCATTTGCATTGCCGCTCCAGTCAAAATGATGGTTGTAATGCCCGCCAGCGACATATCGCTGTGTCCGCAGACGCTCAACCCATAGGTCCCGTCGCCAGCCTTGGAAAGCTCTTGCGCGAGCTTCGATGCAACGAACGATCTCTGTCCGGGGCAAGAGGGCAACAGAGGAATCCCGAACAGTTGTGTCACGATGTGTGGCGCTGGAATCGTGGGTGATAGTGGACGGCTCAAAAATAGGCTCGCTGCATGCATGTGTAAATATTCATTAGTTTTGACAAAAAATGTTCATATGCACTAAACTCGACAACCCCAATTGAGGTCCGCTCGCAGAGTAAGGGAAAATAAACTCAATTGATATCTCAATTGGCACCTACCTAATCTCAAGCAAATGCTTCCTCTCACTCTCACTCAAGAACCCCTCCAGATACACAACCAGCGGCTCCCGGCTCAAAATCCTGGCCCCGTACGCGTCAGCCGGGCAATTCGGTACAGTCGCATTCGCTCCATCTATCGCCAATAGCGATTCATTCAACTGCGGCCTTGGAGACAACGATTTTTTCGCACGGGAGTTCTGCGGAAGGAAATACTGGTTCAATGGATTCGCGACGAGAAGAAGGATTGCCAATAGGCCGATAATGTATGAGAACATCTTTTCGCTCTGCTTCCCGATACAACCAGTTTGCCGCTATAGCCGGAAGAATTCATGCGAAAAATGGGAAAATTGGCGATTAAAGGTGAGAAAGAATAGGGAACGAATTCTGTCTCAGATTCTAGCATGCGGATAGCCAGCAATGATATTTCCCTACCGATCGTCCTGTTATGAACTCGGGAATACGAATCTATCATGAGCCCATGTGGGGGCACCTTCAGTCATAATCGTCCTGTCACCTGACCACAATTTCAGCAACAGTATTCCTAACCATGTTTTTCCCTTGAGAGTCTCAGACGCGCAAATCCATAGGAAATTACCGGCGATGTTGAGCATTTGGTAAGTAGTCCACGGATTCCCTATTCCGGATCTTGGCCCACCACCGATTGGCCACAGCGAGGAAGACGGGCCACTTATGCATGCAGCAATAGCAACAGTACGGGGTCTCTATGGTCACTTGAGATAGCATTACCATCATGAAATCTATAAATAACTTTATATAATGTTCCGTTTAAAAGAGAGGTGATGAGATCAGCCGGCCTGATCTTGTTCCGTCCAGTACTCCAAAAAGTAATTTTGTACAAGAGTTGCGTCAGTCTGCCGCACGGGGTATCGTATCGTACACTGCCTTATCCAAACCACTTTGCGCCGAGAAGAGAAAATGTCCCTTATCCACAGCCGCGTAATCAATCGCCCCTGAAATATCATTGCGCTATGCTCAATAACTGTTGTTTGTGCCCATCTCGTGCCATTCAGTTTGTTGTGGCACCACCATTCCAATGCTCTCCATTTAACAACGCCCAAGGATCGTTTCCATCTCCTGATAGTTGGGCGATCGTCTCTGTTATGTGGTTAAAAAGTCCTTCTTCAGTGCTCTGCCAAATCGGCGTTGCAATGCGGCCTCGGAACTGCCGAAGATCTATGCGATTTTCTTCCGGAGTGTTTCCAAGGCCTAAGCTGGGTGAAGTGTGGCTGCTTCCTGAAAAGGGTTCTGTGCCGGTTCCGCGTTGAACTGGGGATGATACTGAAGAGTTGCTGCGGTCTGGAAGCACAAAAATCGGGTCAACCGCCTGAGGATTCATATCTACTTCTCCAGGAGGCCATAGATTCCCACATGCTTGGTTCGCGGGGGTATTAGAACAACCCTCACTGATATTAAAGCGAAAATCGCTTGCCGATGTCCCGGAAGTCCCATGCCTAGCCGTCATACCCGGCTCAGGGCCAGGGCTTACAGCTACTCGCTTCCGCTTATGGCTGGCTGAATCGTGAGGCTTTGGCGCAACATTTCGGGTAACCGCGCCGAGTACGGCATTGAAGCAATCTGTTGTGTGATGTAGCTGTGGCTGAACGCCTGTCAAAGAAGCAAGTGGCTTGCTCATTCTTAAACCAGCCGGCCGTCTAACACCTTTAGGGGTGCCAAGAGGTAGTCTTCCAGGCAACGGTGAAGCCATCTCTGTGTGTTTTGAGACTGAACTTCGAGCCAATCGCGGGATATTAGACGCTGGACCGCCAAAGAGATCACGGTATTTTGACAGCGATGGAAGCCGAAGACTTGATGTCAAGCCGTTGCGCTCGATATCGAGGCATGCTTGCTGGAGAAATGCTGTTGTAACTTGGTGGGCGCGGCCAATTGCCTCCATTGCATTGATAATAACTTCTAGATTGGAAACATCGATCGGAGTAACGCCAGCTATAGGGTCGTCCTTAGCCAGATATACATATACAGTCGTAGCACAATACAATGAGAGTGCACAAAGCTGGGTTTTCTATTGTCTCTGTTAGCCAGAGGCCGATTAGTTAGTGGGGGGTTGGGACATACAAAAACTGCCGCATGATGCGATGTCATTTTAATAATGTTGACGATTTCTTCAGCGGCAGTCCTCAACCGACATAGACTGTTTTGCTTGATACTCTCATTGAATCCATATTTTTCTGCCGTCTCGATGGCAGCATGATGCAAGCAGATTACAGAGGCGTGCAAGTTCAAATTTGCATGCACTGCTGCTGGGTCCTGAGCCCTTTGTGGCAGGCGGAATTTCTCTGGCAGAAACATGAAAAGACTTGATAGCTTATTGTCGAGATCGCGATGACGCTTCCAATGAGCGCCGTTCATCAAGTCCTCGGGATGGTCAGAAGGCTTCGCCCCATGGACGTGCCGCAAGATGATCTTGAACACCTCGCAGATGACAATGGCACCGGAGAAGCTCTCAAAAGGAGCCCCTGTAAACACATCCTCTAAGAATACCGTTTGCTCCTCTCTCCCCGCCATGAACGACTCCTCCGAGGCTGGAAGGCGTGTCATTACCTAGAACCTGTTTAGTATCGTATTCCTCAACCGCGAACGAGTGAAAAAGTCTTACATCTTCAGACTTAATCATATTAGCCCACCCCGTTGCCATGCTTGCATGAGCGTCGATTGCAAACGCGCCCCAAAAGACCCTTCTACGCTCTTCCAGCTCTGTCCAGTTGGAAATAGGGCCAAGCGTCGGTGGAATGTCATCTCCTTCTCTATCAAGCCTGTCCAATCCCAGCATTTGCACAAGTCGAACATAGCGAGAGGCACTCATGGATGCTCTTGTGAATAACATGGTTTTCGCCTCGTAGCTAGCGATAAGTGCCCATGCTTGGGCGTGAGATACTGTTACGAAATGCTCGCCATCGCTCTATACCTACGAGTTAGAGAACAAGACATTCAGGCAGATGAAGGAGGGCAGGAAGTAAGCTCACTCTCATCTCATCCGCTTCCATGTACTGTCGGGCTCTTTTATAAAAGGCCTCTGCGTACTGGTCATACTTAACATGTCCACTCGCCGATAATGCCCAGATGCTATACTGAAGACACATTGGCGGTTTCCTCGTTGGCGGCCCATAGAAGGCCTGGTAGTAGCGGCCAGAATGGATGATAGGGAGAAAATGATAATTGGTGAGGAAGTAGACGTTGTGCCTGCAGGTGTTAGCGTTTTCGTTGCGTCAGACAATGAGGAGCAGAATCTGGCGTACAATTCTTCAATCATCTCGAAGGGAGGCAAGGCCTCAGACATGCCAAGTCCCATTAGCTGGTTGTTGATAAAAGGACTACCTTCTTGGCCAGTAAAACTGGGTATGTCAAAAGACAAGTTTGGATCTGATGCACTGCTGGAGGTATTGGCATCTTGACTGACGTTGTCGGCGGGAAAGGAAAAGTCGCCGCCCAGGGAGACGTCGGGCTCATCCAGAAGGATGGCACCATCATCATTGCCTCTATTAACCTCCTTGAGATACTCTTCAACTTGAGCTATAAGGGGGGTTAAGTAAGCTCGGGTTCTCTAACAGTCGCATACGGAGATGCAAGTTGTGCAGAAAGGTACCTAGTCGAGCCTCCAGCTCTTTAACATTTCGCCGCTTGAAGGTCGGTTTTCTCCGTGACTCCGGATACACACACTCATTCTTCACTTTGACGCAGCGGGTGCAGGCCGGCTTCGTTCGATCACACTTGAGCTTCCTGGCCCTGCACGACACGCAGGCAAGGGGCTCCGTGCCTTGTATGGACGCCGCGGAGGCGTCGGCTTGGGGCACAGCATCAGTCGTCGAAGACATGGCGACGAAAGGCGAATCACATGCGGAGGTGACCGGCAGCCATGGAAGATTCGACGTGGTGAGACACGACAGGAGCCGCCAGGGCCTCCTCTATATAGCGCTGATAGGCAAACGGAGCGCCTCTCTGTGCTTAATCCAGGCGAACCGTACGATATCTTGGGGGGATCGTGACGTGAAAGTCAATCCAGATTTGGACCGCTAGCAATTCAAGCTTACCAATAATGCTGGCGGTCGCATGGCAATGACACATCCGACGCGAAGTCACGTTTTCAGCAAATTGCTGGCTATCGAAGGGGGGGTCAACCTCAAGTCTCCGGAGAGTTTTTGAGCCGAAGTCCGACCTCCGATAACCCGACTCGCGGACTTTTCTATCGTATTTCCAGGTTCCGGGACACAGCTGGCCAATCGACCATGAATCGCTGATTCTTAGTAAGGCGAGACGGCAGACATTAAAAGAATTTGGCTTTCACGCTGCATCCACGACAATCTTGACTCGGATTTTTGACTTAATACCGATGGATGCGAGTTGGGCTACATGACACAGCAGCCACCAAACTAGCCACGTTCAACAGACAAAGAGCATGCTTGACGGAACGCCCAGCTTAGTTCTATGGCGCGTCCGACCAGCAGCTAATAGGCTATTCCTTTGACTACGTGTCCAAAATCCTCTGCGTGAATCTGCGTCACCAACACGCGGCGCTTGCGTTCAGCCTTTCCAGCTAGGCACAGGCAGGATCCGGCCTACGTCACCACATTGCTCAGAGGTACTTTGTAGACGCTACATTTTACTGCTAATGTAGATGTACAGATACTGGAGGCAGCACCATTTTCCCGCCTAGTCATCAAAACAGGCGCTGCAAAAGTGACATGCGATAATAAAATTCAAGCTATATCTGACGTGCACTGGCTGCCAAGATATTGGATGAATAAGCGGTTTATATTCCTTTTGTAAAGATGATAAATAGTCACCTTTTGAAGAGGGCGTTCAAGCGGCAACACAAGGCAGGTTTTTAAATTAGTGAGTATAGCATTGTTGCCCGAAGCACCCGATAGTAAGATCTGCGGTCAGATTGTTCATGACCGCTTCCGTAAGACTTTTACAATTTGCCTTGAGGTGCACGAAGAGATATAGACTATAGTTTATGAGCAATGAGGCTCAGGTGCAAATAGTCCGGCTCTTCTATACTAAACGAGGTTGTAGCTGGTGTACGTAATAACCGTAGATACGGCAAACGCAACCACAAAGGGTGAATCGATGAGATGCATCGGAAACGGTGGTTAAATTCTAAGAATCATCGCGTTTACGTTATCATTTACAAAGAATTCCTCTCACTCTACTCTACTACTCCTCTCGATAGTGCAACGTATTCAAAACTACTAAGGATGCTGCATGAGTTGCACTTTCTCACTTAGGTACCACAAGCCTCTGAAGGCATTCTCATCTCTTATTTCATTTCATTACTTACTACTAGCTCCGTAGCTGAATCCCATTTTATTCAGAAAACAAATCACGGGAGTACCTGAAGGAGTATCTGAAGAGTTGAGCCTTTGTCTCCTATATTCAATTCCCCATCCCCATTCGTCTAGGACGTATTAAATAAATCCAGATACTCAATTGACCTCTCTAAGGATTTGTGTTTCTGCCCATCTGGTAAGGAATAAGTGACGGCAATTAGACTCATATTGGTGAGAATGACAAGGAAACATTGAGGCTCTCGTAGGATATTTGTAACTTATAAAGTATCTTCAACCCATGATGCCCAATTGAGTTTCTCACATTCATGAGATTCATCAGCAGTTTGAGGTTATCCAAATAACTTTATCAGAGTAAGTCTTCAGCCTCCCAGAGTAAATCATTCACTCCTGTATCGACATACCTATCTTGACACCTCACAACAGTGTGTAAAGAACCATAAGCTTGTGAACCTTACCAGCCACTGTCCACTCGTTTTGAGATACACCAAGTAAGGGAGAGTCGACCATCATAGAGTGATTAGGAGCAATTCATAATGTATTTGATTTGCTTTCAAATTCAAGATGCAAATACAGGGAATGGCGAGGATACAAATATACTCATCATGAAGCAGACGAATAGTTAAAAACTAATGGGGTCCACCACTATTACTCAAGTTCGACTCAGCGAATCTCAGTTTGGGATTGATATACACCCCCCACTGCAAATAATAGCTTTCTAGAAAGGAAAGGTATGAGATGCGGTCGCTAGCCGGACTGTTGGTTATTTCACGGACATTTGATTCGCAGAATCATGTGCGGACAATAAGACTGACAAGTTCTTTGTGATGTGGTTAGGGTCAGGAGGTTGATCTGATTGATTCAATACGTTTAACATGAGGTTACGCACATAATATGAACCCAATCGAAAAGAGCTGCGTAAACAGGCTCGATCAATAGACAAGGCCCCTATCAACGTGACTCAATAGGAAGTTGCAGTCACGGCGGACTCAACCACTTGATATGAAATTGTTACGTTAATCTGTTGAGCTGATCATTCACACACACACACAACTATAAGCTACAACGATCTGGCTTTGAGATTGATCAAATCCCTCCTTCATGCGCACAGCCCAGAAGCAAGACATATGTGAATTACGTTACAAACCATGACACAACTGGGTTAGTGAATGGTCTAATGTCTCATCAGAAATAACTCGGCGCCCAAGTCGTGATATCTAGATGATCCAATCACTACAGCAGAGTGCCACAAGTGTTGCTTAAAAAGCCCCAAGTTATGGTCACTGAAAGATTCAACTATATCTGCTTTAATCCATAGTCTTCAAATGGTCAAGCTCACCTTTCGCTACTCCCGAATCTTATGAGAGTAATGCCATTTTCAATACTTTGAGCCCGCCCTTGAGATTTCACATGAAAGAAACGGATAATCAACGAGCGGAGTCGGTAGAGCAATTCATGCGGTATATATCTGTTTAGGAAACTCATTGCCAAAACATTTCTATTCGCTTTCACAACCAATCGTAAATATTATGAATGCTCAGATTCTGTACATTTTATGCATAACTTGTTGTCAAATATGTGTTTTATTTTACATTTATCTCATTTAAATTCCATTGTCCCTTATATATCGTTTGAAACACTCAACGTTCAGTACGTTTCGTACATTTATGAACACAATTCAGCTAGCAATTAAAACGTTTACGGTGATCTGATTCAATACTAAGACATATAAGACGTAGTATGCTCCGGATCCATTCATCAATGATTGCACTGCTCAGCAACGATACAGTCCTGTTGATTTTGAAATGAAACATAATGTGGGATGAATAAGGGTCAAGACAGGTTGTTGATAGCACGTAATATAGAGGCAAGTTCCGTCGAGCAGGCAGCTCAGGACAAGAACAACCTTGCAAATCAATTTTTTAAAATACGGCTATCCTTTACACTTCTTTGCAGGTCAACTACATTGAATCCCCTTGTAGTAGATATTGGGAAAGTCCTGCTTCGTTTTTCTCAACGCTCATATGAGTTGCTATACTTGAATTGCTTTGTAGTACAAACTTCTTCCCCTATCCCAGATTGGGGCTGATGCCAGAGTAACTTATGCCCACTTCAAGATACTGAGAATTTTTCACACCATTGATTATTAGCTTCACCGAATTGTATTGAATCTTTACACTTTTGGAGAGGCTATATCCCACTAAATTTTTAATGCTGACCTGTCAAAACTAGACAGTCGCTAGAACCAGGCCAACTTGCTTCCAGACGAACAAAGGCCCCCTAGCGCTTTCTAGTGATGGAATAACAACGTTGCCACCTGTGTAGAAGGTCGCCACTGGAGATGGTTTTTTCCCCAGTGTGGGCTGCTGATCCTGCATGTTTTGGGCAGTCTTTCGAGAAACATGAAAATGCAGTGTTGCCTCGCCGTCGCATCGCTCGTATCTGAACTCACACCCCAAGACTGCGCCATCAGATTGCTAGATCCAACTTTAAAAAAAATTCATCGAGATCAACTAAACATGTCGGATAATCCGTCAACCGGCAAACTATTCCATCATTGATTAGATCATAGAGCTACTCCGCAAATACAGGGGATAGTGCAGGTCTCAAAAGAAACTAGATCCTGAGCTAGTCTCAGTACTCCATAATTCATTTGTTCATTACTGCTAGTCAACACTGAGCAAGCGTTTTGACGCTAAAGAGTCGCGAGAGCCCGAGGGGCATTTGAAGGGGCACCTTTGCTGAGGGGCAAAAAGGGGCTGCTCGACAAGGCTGATGAAGCAAAGGAGTTCATCTCGACAACAAGCAATCCATCATGCGAGCTAAGGAAGCGTGGCGGCCGGCGGCCCACGCCTGATATGAGATGTCGACCGAGGTTCTGGTAGTAGTAGTACCAGCTGAGTATCAGAACCCACATCCCGGCAAATCTCAGGGGGTATTCTAATCAAAGAGCAAGCTCATGTCAGGCAATTAATTGAGCCGTACAAGCTAAGAACGAGGCGAGGTGATGCAAAGGAAGGTGAAAGATGTCCTGTAGACTACTATGCCGTGGCGGACCAGCCCATGTACATGCCAATAAACCTAGATTACGAACCATTGCTGCATTACGAAGAGTATACTACACCTCTGTGTGTGTGTGTGTTTCTTGGATACTCCATAGTAAAAGCAATCGTCCTGAGGATCATTTGCAATAGTCGCGCTAGTAGTACTCAGAAACCCACCGTAGTATAGTAGCTTAACGGACCTTTTATTCTGGCCAAGACTCAGCTTCTAGAGAACAACCAGAGAGGCTCAGACTAACTAGTCAAGTACTGCTCCGTAAAAGTCCACTCTCGACAAGTGTACTCCGTAGTAGTGCTACATATTAACGAGGACCCATGGCCCCCACGTTGCACCGTTTGGATGAGCATGCCCCCCGGTTTCGGAATCTTTTTTTTTTTTGGCGGGTTTCTTGTTTCCGTTTGCAGTAAACTGTGCAGTAGCTGGCGGGGAATCATAGGAGAAGCGTTTTGATGTTCACAAATCCACTCGGCCCACATCGGTAGTGATTTGACAGCATCCCACCAGCAGCGTGACAGAAGGTGAGCACGAAGCACAGGTAGGGGACAGGGAGCAACACGGCACCCTGAGGACCTGCGATATACAGGTACTGCTCCGTGCCCTGCCGGCATGTCTGCTGGCTGCATCCCAACGAGTTTGGCAGTCTCATGATACAAGTATGTATCTGGAACCTGGAGTCTGCGCGTGTCTCTTTGTCCAGCACGGCTCCGTCTGGCAGTCGCAGCGAGATCCGGCCAGCCCACCCAAGGTTCGAAGGGGAGGGGGGTAGGAGTTTGCGAACTCAGTAACCTGTGCGACGGCCAGAAACTCAATTCGCGAGTAGAGGCAACGGGGCTGGCTGAACGGAGGGCAAGCCTCATTTCCCAAACAGGTTTCTGCAAAGGAGTGGCGAGGGATTGCCAAACTAGGCCCAGTGCAGCCCCAAAAATCATGCTCATACGAGCGGCGTAGTCAGCAGCTCGGACCGCATTTACCAGATTGCCGTGCCTACTCGGCGAAGCGACCCCCGAGCAAGCGGCATGTACCTGTATCTCCGCCTGGCCAGGCCGTTGCGTGCTGCGCAGGTACCAGTACATGCCCCTGGCGGCTCGCTTAGTCAAGCACCCGGCCATGAATCTCTTATTCAATTCTATTCACCTACGCGCGCTGCATGCAGCTAAGCGGGCGCTGTCAGGCTCCAGGCCTTTGTTCGCCGAAGGAGTTGGCGTATGCCTATCAGTGCCCCTGTCTTGTCGCAACGGAGCGCGACGTCTTATCGAACACGTGGATTTTTCTCTCACCGATGTAGTATTCGGTGACTCTGTGCATTCGCTTATGCATATTTACCTCTGCAGAGTGTCACTCTTGGTCGAATGAGCCCGTCGACGGCACCGCTAGCTTCGCTTTAGCGCTCCTCGCACACTTACATGCATAACGCCGCGTATGTACAACGTGCATACATGCATAGGCGCAACGCCCCCAAAGTACTTCCCCCTAGCCGCAACCTTGGCGGGGGCAAACTTTGGACCATTTTCTGCAACGACAAGCCTCCACCATCAGCCGCACAAGGACCAGAACAATTAGATCGACATCCCCAAATCCCACTTCCCACTTCCCGGTCGTGCTCGTCCCACACCCGCAGATGTCAAAAGCATCCCAGCAGGCTAAAGATAGCCGCTTGGTTGGCCGCTCGGGGAACCGGGAAAGCTGCCCGCGCACACACGCAGGTGCATCAAACAGCCACCGCCGCCGCCGCATCAGGTCACCAAGCACATCGCGCGCAACGTCAAAACTCAAGCTATGCACCGGTAGGGAGTGATTTAACCTTTCAGGTGCGCCTTTTGGTTCCTGTACCGGGTCTGACCGCGCAGCGCAATGCCTTAGTATAGCATTAACTTCTGCTCCTTGCCAGGCACACAGGCACGGAGCACCGCTGACACCAGCAGAGAGACAGATAGATGCATTCAACAGGCACGGAGCATTCCGGGGGCTATAAACAATCAGCGCAAACTGGATCAGATGAGACGAGACCTCACAGGCGGCTCTTCGGAAGGATGCTCGTACTAGCAGCATTTCCATCAGTGGTTTTTTGACACTTTACCAACTCCCTGGTGCTGCATGACAGGGGTGTAAAACCCTGTATCTCTGGACAAGGATTCAGACCACCATCGGCTCGAAGCCCCCCCCTGTACCATCACATCAATCACACACTTGCTACAGCCATCTCATGAACTTTTATTCAGCTCGTCGCGTCATATCCATACATATGCCTACTACTACTACTACTCCGTACGGGGGGACAGTAAATACGACTAACCGCTCAAGTACGAAGTAGCGAATCAAGGATCCATCATGCCGTTGATAGCCATCACCTCCTATTCGCGCTGCGGTATTAGTCTCCTTCCGCAAGGCGAGTGCTCGCTTCAATCTAAAAAAAACATTGGCCATCATCAACAAGCGGATGCACTACCGAAAATGATCACGAACATGGCTTTCCGATGCCTCCAATGCTGGCTCGCTTGTCTGACTCGCTTGCTTAATGTCGTATGCATACGGAGCACCTATATGCACTCTAAAAGTCTGCTCTGCCCAATAGGCCTTTGTTGTCATCACATTACGAGATGCCTTTCTTCCTTTGTGATAAAATGAAGGTTTGGAGAGGGGGTTTTTTATGCTTCAGCAGCTGGCGCTATTGCTCATCACATAAACCGAATCGAGGCACGGCACCCATGCATCTTGGATCGCAGTCCAGGGTCAAGGTCAACATCAGGCTTCTTGCATTGATCGCAGCAGCTTCAATGACTCCACCTTGGCTCTGGTAAGTTCCGTGGCTTCAGTGAATTAGAGGGGGAAAGCAGCCCTGTGGCCAGTCAAGTATGGCATGACCCCTTGTTACCTGGAGAACCTTCCGCATCCGTCACCGTTTCCCGTGGCATCAATCCTTGCGATTCCCTACTCTGGCCTCCCGCTGGTGGTTCCTGGTGTTTCGAAGCTGTGCATTTGTGTCCTGTAAGTTGTCCCCAGGACACAAAGCATGGAGCATAAGTTTTGGAATTATTTTCTCGTACGAGCGACCCTTTCGCCTAGCAGAATAGCACGTTACATGCCATGGATCAGCGAAACATGCCCTGGCCGGCCCGCAGATCTAAGCACCGCTTTTCCTTGCTCCCTCCCCAGAAGTCGCTGTCCAGCTGTGCCAACAACCTCATCGTTGTGCATTTTGTCCCCCTGCCCCCTGTCAAACTATGCAGCGGCCGCATACAAAGTATCTCTTACACTATTATTTCAACCATCTCACGCATGTCGTGGACGCCAACTCTGCTCCGTGCCTCCCGAGTTATCCTTTTAATCTTTTGGCTAATTTCCAACTACTGCAACGAAGCTCCATAGGATGGCAGTAGTACGTACTGACAGGTCTACATGACATCCTCGGCTAATAGGTTCCTTGCGTTGCCCGGCTCTCGCGTTGTTTCGATCCTAGCCAGATCGCTATACGAATTACGACGTAGTGATACAGCAAGTAGCTTTAGAGAATGTCACTTATACAGATGCACCACCTCATTGCCAGGCCAGGGTCTGTTCAGCTGGGTTCATTCGCCAGCCAAAACAAAATTATCCTAACAAATCGAAGACCGTGCCAAGCCGAAGGATCCAGGGTGAATCTTTTCCCCCCTTCGGAAGCTCATCGGTACCGATCCATAATGCACAGCGCCGTTCTCCCGCAATTGCCTACTTTGTTTGAAGCAATGCATCATACGGCGCTGCCTAGACCGCCACATCACGTCCTTGAAATCTATCTTGCAACTTGTGGCACTGACGCTTGCATCCCAACTTCTCGATGTGGCAGTGCGACATAATTTCCCCATTGGTGCGCGTGCGCACCGGTGACCTAGGCAGGACCTACGCCACAACTCACTCTCTTACCGTTTGACTTGTGACAGAGGTAAAAAAAAAAAAATTAAGATGGAAAAAAATTACACCACACTCAACGCCAAGCCTCGAGGCTGTGTCCGAGCCGTACCGGCTCACTGATCTATGCTACCAGTCGATTGCTATTGGCTTGTCTTATTCCGCAGGACGTCGAAAGAGCAAGGCCGGCGCGGTCAAAGTTTGCCATGGCGTTCTAACCCCCATCTGGGCGCTGCGGGAGGTTGGGGGGCTTTTTGCCCCCTCCAAATACTCTCCGTACATCACACTTCACCTCACACGTCAAAGTATTTACCAAGTAAACCTTAAATGCACAGGTTGCTTTTGCCGCAAAGTTCTCCAGTTTAATTAAAACTACTATAAGTTTACGCGGAAATTGACAAGGCTCGGCGCATCTGTTAGATGGCGTTTCACCCGGTCCGCCATCTCCATTGCTCTAGGCATATCTAGGATGCTCATTGAGAAATCATCGCCACAATACTCGCTTGCCATTTTCCCGGATCCAGACGAATAAGCCTAATTCATACACACTGATCATCCTGCTCAAACGCCACTTTATCGTCTGGCGAAGGGCAAAGATATGCAAAAGCTTCCATGAGAGATAAAACACGCTTCCGCCAACCATCATAATGTCGTGATGTCATTTGCTAGATTATGGTATATGATTCGTAGTTACTTTTTAACGTTTTTTATTCTTTTCCGTTTTTTTTGGGGGGAGGGTTTCTTTTGTTTTTCTTGTCCTTAGTTTCATACGCTGCCCCGCTTCATGCTTCCTAGTCGACGGTGTCGGAGAATTTCAATGTTCTCATCGCTCGAGGTACCCTCACCGTCACTAGCAGGTGGTGAGGCAAGAGCTTTGCCTTCACGGCTGGAAGTACTTCGGCTTCCGTTGAGAGCATCAGAGTCTCGTGCATGGATCATGGCGGGAAGCTGGCGCCTCCTTGCGTTTATGAACCAATTCGAAATTTGATCTGCAAAAGGGGGCGTTAGCCTCTGACTTCATTCGGCGAAACAAAAAAAAAAAAAGGGCCCGAAACAACTTACTCATCTGTAGTCCAGTCTGGCGCATGAGTTCCTGCTTTTCATCCTCCGTGGGGTACGGGTGCGTTAGATGCGCCACGAACCACGTTCGTAGTTTATCTGTTGTTTCCTTGGGGAGGTTGCCGCGTCTTTTTCGTTGTTTGGTGTCTCCTCCTCCGACAGTGGCGGACCCTAAATCTCCAAAGTGGTTCGGGTCTTGGTAATGCTGGGGAGGATATACACCGGCTGAAAACGGTGTGCGATCATAAGACCGTATAGGACTTGATGGCTGTGACTGATAGTGGCTTTGAGTGTGGTAGTGGGTGTAATCGTGGCTGTAAGCTCGCGGGGGTTCTTGGCGTCTGTTCATGGAGCTCTCCAGAATACCTGGTGCTTCGTTTTCGAATTTTATGGTTGTTGTCAAGCTTGGAAGAGTTACTCGAGCTATAGGAGACGGCTCTTGTACTTCCACCGGTGTAGGGGCGCCAAGAGTTGGAACAGGCGAGGCTGTCGTTGCAGGAGTAGCCCATCTCTCCGAGCTCCTCGACGAGGTGCTTAGCCGAGGAGAATGAGAGACCCGGTGCCTAGGACCACGATATATCCGAGGCACATGTCTTGCCCTCGAAGATTCCTCCTCTGCCTCATCTGTAAGCCTTCTCCGCTTGGCGATAGGCGAAGCAAAGTAGTCGGGGGTCATGAACGAGATATTGTTTCCATTATTCTGTGGTTTGACACCGCCCTCCCTGGGAAACAAGTCTATTTCAGGAATCATCTAACACGAGTCAATTACCAGGTTTGCATTTCAATGATGAGAGAAGACTATACCTGTCTGATTGAAGGTAGCGAAAAGGGCTTTGCATCAGCCCGGGGAAGGAATTGCTCCGATGATCGTGGCGCATCCCAACTATGTGGAAGTTCAGAACCGCGGGAAAATGCGGCAGGCTGAGCGATAACTGTCATCTCTGATGTTGTCGACGAAGGCGTAGGAATAGAAGCTGGCTGGTCTATTCGAGGAGGGCGAGGGTCCATAAAAGGCAACCCTCTTGTAAAAGAGCAAAAGAGTCAAGCCCGGGGCTGAGAGCTGATAGGAAATGTCAGAGGGGATTCGAGCACTCCTTTTGACGCAACACGTCTTACCTATAAAGTACCCGGTATTGACGTAAGCTATTGCAGAGTATAATGGTATATTCAAACCCAGTTCCAGGTCAAAAGATGGACAAAGAAAGGACGAGTAATTATAGTTGGTAAGGCGTATAGAAAACTTCCAGAGTGCTTCAGGCTGTGTCTCTATATGAAGCAATTACACAACAACCAGAAGCCAGGGTTGTCGAGTTGACGGGTAGATGCGCCAAACCAGGTGAGTTACCAAAACGGGGAATGGTTGAGAGTCGTAAACCTGAACGTATAGCTATCACAGGAGTGAGTTGGATGGAGAAGGCGCGCCGAGAGGAGGGCAGACCGGTATTATAAGCAAGTAGTATACCAGGTCAGGCAGTGGCAGTAGTGGCAGAGTTGAAATACGGAGCAGTATAAAGTGGGCTCGCGGAACTTTAAAAAAGAGTACGTCGCATCATAGAGTGGTAGCATGGAAGGATGGGGGAGAGCAATATAGACGGGTCTCTGCGATAGGAGCGGCAACATGGGTTATTAGCGGTCTTGCAACAAAATGAGAAAAAGGGACCGCGATTCAGGCCCAGTGGCGCTGGTCTGACAGCCCACCTATCCCCTTGGCTGGCTCGACATACTGGAATGTACCTCCAAGTCAGTCAGTGTGCATGCGTGGCAGTTGTGAGCAGCATCCAGGGACAGCACGGGGTCGCCACGAGCATGGGCAGGGAAGCCAAAGTGCAGCCCCGACAAGTCCTGGTGGGCCACGGCTCCACGGGCCCAAAGCCTGTTCTGATGAACCTTCGATTTAGGGAAGCCAGATAGAAAGACGACAGAAACGCAGGCAAGCGGCTAGTGGATGAGTGGGTTCGACCGGGTGGGCGTAGGCGTAAGGATGATCGGGGGGTGTTGCTATTTGAATTCTGACATGATCAGTTACCGTGCAACCATGCGTGCAACCCTTTCGGTCCAGCCTGACGGGATTGGTAGAAGGGCTTTTCGTATAGCAAAGAAAAATTTTTGCTTGCATGAAGGAACAATATTTTGCATAGTAGTCTTTCATAGTAGTACGCCTAATCGTCTCGTTACTGGCCAAAGCCAGTTTTGCCCTCATTGCCAAGACTTAGAAAGAGCAACAAGCGGCATACTATACGCAAATCATGCAGAGCCAAGCCGAGAGAGTATGAAATGTGGCCGGCGAGCGAGAAGAGATACTCTCCGCTTGCCGTCCAGTTGCTGCACGGCTCTGATCCGATTGTACGGAGTTCACACGGAGTAGATCTGTGGCCATTAGAATGCGCAGCCGTTATGCTCCGTAGTCAGATCAATGCTCCGTAGACGTGCAGCAGGCACTAACCTGCCCACGAAAAAAAAAAGCTTGTGCCGTGGCAAATCCAGCTCACAAGATGGCAGCAATATGTAATTTACTCGGGACACATGTATGTATCCGGTCATTCCTCCTTTGTATTTTGTACATATGCGTACTAGGGCATGACGAGCCGCTGAGATGCAAGCACGACCAACATTGTTAGAAGCCGGGATTATATGAGTTCCAGTTCGGGAGAGCACGGCCTGTTGAATCAGAGTGTCCCGGCCATTTGCGGTCCTCGCGAGGATGATGACTCTCTCTGAAATCAATACCATTAGCAGAAATGCGTATCCTGTAAGCGATGGACCGACGCGCGAGCGGTGTAGCTGCTGTAGTTGTCATGTAAGGATATCCCAGACAAAAGCAAAGAGAGTCTCCATATTAATACCCGATCGTCCAGCGTCAAGGCTGCCCCAAGGGGAACCGCTGAATCTATAGCGGCTGCGATGTGGGCACTGGTAACCGAATTATAGCAGATAGTGGGGTGAGCCAAGATGGCACAGGCCGCATGCCATGAAAAGTCCATACTAGCAAAAAATCGTCCAGAGTGATACATGGGTGCAATTACTGCCTTCAAGTGCTCTGCGGCGGCGCAAATCGCCATGATGCGAAAGCCGCAAGATAAATGACCCAAGCTCCAAGTGTCTCCCATGGCTCTGCGTCCTCGCATCGTGTAAGTCCTGATAGTGAAAATTGGGAAATCCCCCTTCTGTCGACTCAGTCTATTATTGCGCCGACACCTCCTCCATACTGGTGGGTTAGCGTTCCAATAATTTTGGGGGAAGCCTTCTCACGCAACGGGGCGAAAGAGAGTCATGACTCTGTCCAAGCTCCGCAGCACGCAACCATACTTGGATGCATGGTGCGCCGTCGACGCCACAAGCCAGATGAGCAGGAGCATGTTGGCCGCACGTTGGCCGCAAATTGCCTCTTTTGTATGTATCTCAAGCGTCATGGTTGCAAAGCTGCCAGTTGCCGATATCATGTGCCATCCCCATGCCACATTCCGAGATGCTCAACGTTTTTTTCCTCCCCTCCTCCTACTGTTGCAGCCAGCTCCGGAGTTGTATGGCTAGAACAGAGCAGGCAGTCACTCTCACTTTTCAACAGGAATACAAGACAACTTGGCGTTTATCGTATTCAGCCAGCCCCGTACATTTGGGATGCTGCTAGCGGTACACTTGTACCCCGCTGCTGGGGTTTGGAGGGGCCATAAGACACGAGGAGCCATCGCCGTGGTGTCGCAACACAATGCACGTTTCTTGTGCGATGCTTGTCTCGCAAATAGCTGGACTTTTGGGTCCACCAGAAGGAGCTGTCAAAATCAAATCTTGTGCAGCCTGGCCGCACCAACTTGTTGGCCATCAGCCTGCTCGCCCGTTGGACGCACCCTGTAAGCACCTTGTGCCTGTAAACACAGTAATAATACAAAGGGGCACGCGGGCTGGCCAGCCCAACTCTTCCATCTCCGTGTCCTACCGCCCGTCTGCCCTGGACCAAGCCGCGTCTTCGCTCGTACGAGGTAATTTGAGGGCGCCATGCGAGGTGCTTTTGCCACGTCCACTTCCACTTGCTTGGAGGCCCCATGGCCCCCCAGTCTCCCCCTCGCATCCTGCGTTGACAGCGCTAAATGGGATCTTTGGCGGGACGGCTCCAGCAATACTCCTGGCCTCTCATTGAGCGATGGGGACCTGGCGATCTCTCTAGGGGTCAGATCGCTCGGCGTGGGTGACAGAAGGAGGCCTAGCCAGGTGGGGTCTTGTCATAACTTACTTGGAGCAATGGGCTGACGAGTGCCCGTCATTTGGCCGCATCTGCGCAAGTCTGAGGCGACGAGCGAGGGAGGCCTGTTGATGGCCTGGCCGAGGCCAAAAGCCGACGACGGCAGCTGGCAGAAGATCAATTTTCCGAGCCTGGCGGTTGGAAATTAAAGTTGGTGTGCTGCGATTGGTCAGTGTACGGAGCCAGTGTGCAGAGCCTCTGTCTACGGCCTTTTTCGCACTGTAAAGAGCCCTCAAGAGTACCTGCGTTTTACCCCGCGAGCCTTGCGGCCGCTGGTACTGGCGAAGCGGAGGACACAGTATGCAATTCGCCACACCCCGGTCTTTGTGGCTGCCAAAGCTTCAGCCCCTCCATCTCCAACGTCCGCAAAAACATCAAGCTGTTGACGCGCGATGATGAACAGCGCAATGACACAGCGTGCGGCCTTATCTCTGCCGATTATCATCATCAAAGTTTTTCCGTCTTCTTATTTGGGAAACTCTCTACGCCATCCGCTGCTCGCCTCGCTACTGGCCGCGGAGATTGAACAAAGAGGCGTTCTCTCCACCCCCTCCTGGTCGATAATGACAGGTTTGAGATCTCCCAAGGCAGACGGAGCAGGCCCTTTTCTAACATGGCTCGTAGGCTCAGGTCCAGGCTCGAGTGCGTGTCGTATCAAGCCACCCTGTGGGAGTGTTACGTCGCATGCCCTGGGTCGTCAAAAATAAACCATTGGTACGGAGTATACAGTATGGAGACCACCAGGCAGCTCTTTTTCTATGCCCGCTCGGCATCTCAAGCTGCATGCTGCTGTTGCTGCTACCGCTGTTCCAGCCTGTACGCGCTGCACCTTGGTGCTACAGCGCCGTTACTCCGTGCTCTCGCGAGTGGGGGCTACGTAAATAAGTCCTTGCTCCCAGGTATTTCCGGCTGAATGGTGAGCTTGCTGGTGAGACACCTGCATTCGACCAGGCTCTTCCCGTTGGGCTAAGAGACGTCGATGAATATTGATCCACCATGATCCGACGGCATGCAGGCTGGGACCGGGTTGCGGGTGATGGATGGCTTTCATGCTGCAATGAGTTCTGGAACCAGGGTCACGACTAGGCGAGCGCACTCGGACATGACATTACTCGTGCGCGCCTAACAAAGCTCAAAGCTTTCCTCAGCATCAATTTATTGCACATGTCCCACCGCTATCCATCGCTTAACTAAGGGACTGGGGCCAATATTCACTATAATATGTGGGACTGATGCCACTCCACACAAATGCGGCAGTAATTTTCTACGGGGTACGGAGTATTCAACCTACGTGGATCATGGCGCGGATGATGCACCATACAGAGAACGGGCAATTACTTGGCATACAGATGCCATACACAGTAGCGCACGCCAGATCTGTTGGTGTGCTCAGGAACATTTGGAGGGATTACAGACGCTACTGTGTCAATTCGTTCACATCGTCGACTCCAGACCTAATTTTCACGTCTCGTATGCAGATGGGGAGTAGCTCAAACCTCCGTCACAGAATGCTCGAATTTATGCTGATGGTGATGTGCTCCATGCACAGGCAATTTTCCTCGCTAAAGTGGTCATGGAATTGGAGCTGACCCCCATAGCCGCTCACAGCATGATCACCCCCCTCTTTATTATGCCGCTCGGAACAGGAACATCCACGACGCATCAGATGTGATGTTTTCAAAACAGATGTCGCCAGAACATGTGCCAAAAATAGCGCTCGGTTTCGCTAAATATAAACAAAGCAACAAAGCTTCAAAGCTAGCATTGATGCCGTGAAACAATAAAGTTTTACAAAAAACACAACCTTAATGCCCGCCCCCATCGAGTGTGCTTGTTTACTTGAGAGAGACAGCGGCATACTCCGTACTTTTTGTACACTGACAATGCAGATGCGAAGCGGCACATAAAGGCACAATTCGCGCTCTCTTATAAAATGCACGTGGTGCTGATAACGGCATGGGCAAGCTTGCCCGGCTCAAGGAAGTCAAGCTGCGTTTCACTTCACCTAACCTGGATCTCAGCTGCCCACATCAATGTCCACGCTATCGGAGATGATTTCCTGAAACAACACCCATACGCTGCGATAGCTTTTGATTTGTTCGCTCTTCGCTCTTCGCTCTAAGCTAGGCCAATTGTCATTTTAGCCTGCTCAGCTCATCACTGGCTTGCGGGCGTGTCATTGTGCTAGAAGAGACAGGTCAGTGGGCCAAAATGGCCGGACGTTGCAGATTGACGCGATGCACCTAGTAGCAGTATCAGCACACCCCAGAGATCTCTTAACATCTCACGGTGGGCACACAAGCTTGTCGGTAACGAATGCCGCTGCCAAAACGCCCCGTCTTGCGGCACGTCCCAGCAAAAGGATAATGAGTCTGGCAGGTCAACATGCTGCGAATTTCAAACACTACTACTAATACAGCGGAGCAGGGAAAAGTCAACGCGGCCGAAAGCACTCGTCTTGTGCATGCCCATCAGTGCTGACGTCCTTGATGCTGCTCCATCCGCCATTTCCTGTTTGGCTCATCATTACTCCGTAATACCACAGAATTACGTGCCGTTGATTTTGGCCGTACTTGTACATATGGGGTGCTCTGTGCGAGGATGCACAAAGTAAAGAATCGGGCGCAATGCCGGCTTTGACCTGGCAACATGAGGTAGGTCTGGTGACAGCAAGGGCAAGCATCCCCTACCCACACTCCCGAAGCAACAGGGGGACCGTGCATTCGCAAGCCCAACTCAACTTGGCAAAAGACTCCTTCGTAATCCAAACAAGGTTGCTACCAACTTCAAGGGACGAGACAAGACACGCAAGGCTGCTGCCAGGGTTCGATGACTGCTTGCCGTACTAGTACGCCACATCCCGCGAAGGTGGCCAGAGCTCCTAACCAGGCTGACCTGACACACACCTAGGCCTCAGCTGTCATCAGACGACAGCCATATCAAATACGTAGTGCTACTTCACCTGTACGATGATGCTCAAGGTCTTTTATTCCTCAGCATGTTCAGAGGCGTGATTTTAGCCTCGGGTTCAAAGATGTGATGTTACAATCAGGGCAACCATATACCATGTTTTTCTTTTCTTTTCTTTTCTTTTCTTGAATAACACAGAATATTTGCGAGTTATAAGACAGCCAGTGCCCAGCTGTCAGCGGATATGGTGGGTGGTTTTTTTTTTCTTCAATGACAGGTACTGCTTCGTATAGAGTACTCCCTACCGTATACACAATGTAGGATCTTCATTATGCCTGCCAACGTCATGGTTTTGAACCGCCCCTAGCTTCTATTCCGAGCCCCTAGCTGCTGCCGCATCGCTTTATGGTGCTGACACTTAACACCGCCCGTCTGGAGTAGCGGTAGGGAGTTGGCGCGCTCTGCCAAGATCCAGTACCACATCCTGAGATCAGCCAGTAGCCGGTCTCCGGATCTTCGACGTAAAATGAATGCACGCCGGATAGCGACATAACCAGGATTTAGCGCCTTTTCAGTTTGATCGAGAGGCCGGCGTCTTCGGTGATCACATTTTCACCGCTTCTGAGCAACCATGGTCTCCACGATCAAGTTCCCGGAAGCAGGCTCGGAATCTGGTGAAAGACGATCGGCTACCGCCCTGAGCACGACATGCATATTATCGTAAGAAGTGAGACCCAGCAAGCGGGAAAGAGTGCTGCTCATGGGTCTGTCCTACGGAGCACTGCAAAAGCCAGAGTCTTATACTTGATAGCGCTCTTTTCTAACTTTCAAATGTTATACGGAGCATATTTCATTCCCCTGTCAGCATTGAGAACTCTCAACTAATCGTGACCGGCAAGTGCGCCCGCTCTAAAAGACAACAAGCGAGCACATGTCATCGAAATCTTAATCTTGAAAGGAACCGGTCAGTGGGCTTGTGGCAAGCATCAAGAAATCCTTTAGTCTAAATAAAGAGACGCCATGCAAGTTCACCCGCAGCGATGGAACGGTACGGATCGCAACGAATTCTTGTTCTGTAAGTATAGAATAAATACATGCATCGAAGCGGGCAGCCGAAACACCAACCAGCCATTTCGTTTCAGAATCTTGTAATATCTAGGCAAGTGTCGATAGTTCCCAGAGATAGGGTTTGATGTGCTTTTGTCTCGGATAACGCGTGGCACGGCATCGACCTACACGAGCTCGCGTGCGTCGTTGTGTCACCAAGAGATGAAAAGTCTCCAAAAGGCTACTTCGTACATGCCACTAATGCCCGATATTGTCCTGTGTACTCCGTAAGGAGTACTACAAGGGGATGGACGAATAATTCTTTTGCTCTTCGTCTCACGATTATATTAATCAACCCAGCCCTTTGGCTTGGCAGACGTCTATCCGGAGAGAATTTGCAACTCCTTCGCGTGTGTGGATCAGGCCATTTCCTCCAATGCGGAGATGCGATTGGACTCCTGCGAATTAATGGCAATCTATGTATGCATCTCACGCCCGTTGTTTGGAAACCCAGGGAGGCCTTCCCTTTTTTTTTCCCCCCTTCGACCCTTGTAGGATTGAGTACTCCGTACTACCAGCGTGTTATACGTGATTCTGTATATCCCGAGAAGTGCTCATTCGGCAACGTGGTGATGCCGGGTAGTTGCGCATCTTCTCCATGGTCATCGATAACCCGTTCCTTTGGTGTGACCAGCTGGGGATCAAGATCTTATTGCTCTTGTGCGCCTCTGTAATGTCCCACACCCGTCGTCATTATGAGTCTCGTGTCGCCCACAAGGCTCGTATCTTCTGAGTGTTGGGCGTACCTAGCGGTTCATCTTTGCATCCGACACTCACACGTTTGCGTTTGGTGCTGTGCGTCAAATCCGAATAATATTCTAGTACACGGAGAAACAAAAGCTACCTTCTGTATGCGTGTCAGAAGGGGCAATATGACACCAGCCTATAATAGCCTTATTTTCCCCATCGTCTGTCTTCCTGCATGCAAGGGCGACCACCACTTGGAGTTGGGCTACGACTGACACGGTGATCCCCGTGGTAGGGCTGCCTTGCCAGGGTGGTTGAGAGAGTTATTCATGCACTTTTCAACCCTGCTTAGTGCCCGCAGGCATCTCATTTATGGAACGCCAGTTATTGGCTCTGCGAGGTCAACCGGTGTGAGAAGCACACTTCTGTGCTGTACAAAGGGGCAGGGGTAATGGACCTATCGGAGACAAGCTGGCTTGGCGAGTGAAGCCATGGGAGCGAGTAATGCCCTGTCGGAAAGAGGGGGTTCTGCTCCATACTCCGTCCTTCGGAGATGCATTAGGGATTGAGTGTGGTTGGGGGGAGTGATTTTTCCCTGCTTTTTTTATCCCTTGATGACACCGGGATAGGATGGCCAACCCTGTTTGCCTGTGCGCGGATGACGGGTGCATACGGCTTGGGAGGTCTGAAGGAGACAACTACTACTTTACTGGGTAACAGTGCAGGTGAGGGCGGATGGTCTGAGATGATGGCATCGGGTTGTGGGTGCTCTCAATACCTCCTTTGTTTGGCAAGATTACCGAGGATGCTATTGGTTGCTTCCAGGGGTGGTGCTCGTTTAAAAAAAAAAAAAAAGTGGCGGCGAATTCGAAGCTCGTTGAACGCCGTAAACGGCCGCAAGTCGTTTTAACGTTTCAAATAGATGGGCTGAAGCATTCGTAATGACTTACTAGGCAGCAGATCATCTTTGTGAAATATAGAAATGGATTTGGGGAGGAGGGAAGATGGGATTATTGGTGGTGTCTGAGTAAGGTAGCACTCGGGTAAACAGAGAGCTTGCGTCGTGCAGTTTCCAAAACTGGCGGTATGGAATAGAAAGAGGTGCTTTCCGAGATCTGACTTGTCTGTTGGCCTCAAGGTATAATGCAGCCCAGGTTGATTCTGGCTTTAGCCATATGGGCATATTTGATACCCGTAGCCGTACAGACGTATTCGTTTTTTTTTTGTCTTTTTAGCTGTGACATTGAATTATGACTGTGCATTGTATCGACGAGCGTAAGGCTATGCTTTATGAGGCACTGAAACGTGGTCTCGCGAGATTTCTAGAAGATTGCAGTTTCTCCGTATGGCCAGTGTGGAATAAATCAATACTTGACGCAAATAGTAGGGTATGCTATCCTTATAATTTTAGGTTACTTATGAACGACAAGCATAGTCTTGACGGTATTGGAAAGCAATTGTCATCCTACCTGCTCATGAATCTGTCATCTAATAGTCCAATTCCCCTCGCCCTCAGGGTAAAATATCCTTTTGAGAATGAAGAATTGTTAATCAAGAGATTGCAGCCACAGGTTTTGGTCCAGTGCTACGAATCATAATGCCATGAACGAAAGTAAATTGTCAAAGACAACCTTATCAACAGTAATTTGTAGGAGTATATGTATGCTCAAGGTAAACCCAACGCCCTCAACTATATCCCAGCTCATATTCCATGGTATCATAATACCCCCAAAAACACCTATAATGCTATCCGAGCACATCTATGCCTGAATCGTAACTTCTTTGTAAAACTCATCCCATGCCCTATGTCCGCCGAAACACCTTATTTAATATGCCGCCCCGTCCTCTACGCAGAGGCTCTTCGCTAGGACTCCCCTTCTCTACCGAGGCTTGAACTCCAGGCCGTATGACGCCAGTAGTATCGCTCCCCTTGCTAACCTCAACGTAGTCATCGACGTCATCCTGCTCGTGAGGAGGTCGATCAAAGTAACCCTCAGCAGCGAGTTTGGAGCTGGCTGGCATCTGTTGTGGCGACGGTTGATATGCGCGCACCTTGGCCAAGCCACGATCGAGATACTCGACCATCGGAGCCTTGACGTCGAAATTGTCGTGCCACGATGAATCCCTGCCAGCTTGGACATCTTGAATTTTCCGGTATAAATCACCGCATCGAGCCATTAGTTCCGCTTCCAACTCGTGCTCTTGGCTGTCAACGAATTCTGTCCTCTCCGATGTCCGTGTGGGAGAGGATGCATTCGTGCGCGATCGGTCCTCTGCTTCTACGTGGGCAAGCCATTGCGTATATTGCTCAAGGTTTTGTGTGGGATCGACAGCAGCTTCCTTGGCCAGCTCTTTTCTTTGCTCGCTGCTCCCAGCGTCAAGACTCTGTTTGCTGTCCACAATGTGCTGTCCAAAGGACGCACTAAACTCGCGATAGTGACCTTTAAGAACAAAACTTCTTCCTGCCCATCCACACTCGGAAAGCTTGTATAATATGGATGCTGCAGAGGGACACTCCCATGCACTCTCCAGCCCACGAGAGTAAAAGACCATGCACCTTGCTTCCTTCCATTTAGAGAAGGCATCATGACCATGTTCCTCTGAGATGGTGCGCCCAATCATTTCAATTGAGGCGTCTTTGATGAAATTTTGGGGAACTCGAAGATTTATGGCGCCACGGATGTGAGACCTTTGGTATTGCGATCGTGGTCGTATGTCAAACAGCAGAGTTTGTCCAGGTTGAGATATTTCAAGCAACCGGCTGAGATCTGCCGGTAATATCAGTAGCGGACCTCCGCCCTCGCTGAATGGAACATCGCCAACTTTCATGGTGGCCAGCCGGCTCGTGACCAGATCTCGTTCGCGCCGGTGATGGAACCATAGGCCGAGGTGCGACGGCTCTATTCCAAGGTTTGAAGCAAGGAAAGCGCTCTCGCCATCGTTTGGAAGTGGCTGAAGCTGGTAATACTCTTCCAGCCGCTTCTCAATGTGTGCAGAGAAGCTCTGAGGTTCCGGAACATCAGCACCACCAAACGTGGTGCGTCTCTGTGATTGCTGTTGATTAAGGATCATTTGCCTTGATATCACAGGGCTTGAGCTAAAGGAAGATGAGCCGGGAAGAGAGGCTGCAGAGCTCATGGATCTGGAGAATGGCAACTGTTGGCGGTTTGATGGGGATGATGATGGAGCTGGCCCTGGTTGCGGAGTAGCAGGCTGGCTGGAGGGAACTGCGCTTCTAGCTGATCTTGTGTCCCGAGCGGAGCTGAAGCTAAAAGATTCTCTAAATTGACCACCAAAGCGGCTTGTCTCTGTTGGCGCAAAGGTCGTCCCGGAAACGCCAGATATAAACGAAGCAGTATCTGGCCCTACCATCTCGGATTGATATCGTGATGCCGGCACGGAGGTAGAAATTGGTGTTGGTCGTGGTTTCTGAGCTGCTATGTTGTTGGAGCGAATAAAGGCGATGAATGAAGTTGCTGGATCCTCTGGTAGAAGATCCCATATCATAACGGGCATCGAGACCAGGACCAGGGTGGAGTGGCTCTTGAAGACGCCCTGAATCTTGACATACTTGGCCATAGCAGGAAAGGCATTTAGCCATTGTTCCCACGCATTGATATCTAGTCTCTGATCATCTTCCAAGGCTAATGATATCATCACATGAGGTGTGTCCTCGGTAGGCTCGTTCGGAACGGGGTTTCCTAGAAGAGCATCTGCAGGGCTTCCAGCTCGTCCAACAGAAGCCATGGACGCAACGACGCCTACAGGGCCTCCATTGGGTTCTACGTCCATGTGAGGGATAGTGGGCGCTGAAAGAGACCTTTTCTCCACCGGCAGTGCCCTTGATAGCTCGATACTCGGTGCTTTATGATTGGCCGTCATCATAAAGTGAACTGGTGTTGACCGAGCTTCAAAATGCTTGCCGTTGATGGTGATGGGTCTTGGATGCTTCAGCCGTGCAAGGACTTCGGCATGGAGCATTGCGGCAGAAAAGACTCTATGCCGCCACTCCTGTAGGACCTCGATGAGAGCGTTTGTGAAGGAATATCTTCCAGGGTCGGGAGCAATGGCGTCCCAGCTGGAGGCCGATATCGTCTCTGTGATGCTGTTGCCTGTAGGGAAGGTTGCGCTGGCAGCTCCGGCACAGCAGTCTAGAAGGATGAGAACATCGGATTTTGATCTTTCTAGGAGTGTCTGGATTGCAGACCATCTGGGGGGTTCGTTAGTGAGATGAGCAAGGCATCTGGCGGAAACAGCCTTCAAAGCCGTAATTTAGTCAAGGCACTCACTGTAGCCAAGGCGAATCGGGATCTCGCGTGCTATCAAAGCCGTAATGTTAACATGCTGCTCTTACGCTGAAAAATTAGGAGGTGAACGGGTAAGATGATGGTTATACTTACGCACACCATGTGCTCTGTCTTGAATCATCAATTCGAGCATGGCCGCCGTAGTAAACGATGAAGAGGGTATCGTTCGATTCGTGATCCTTGATCAGCTGCCCAATTCTCATCATGAGCTCCAGATGAGAGTTTTCCGACGGAATCGAAAAGATATCGGTACCAAACGCATAATCCTCACGCAGGCACTTTTCCAGATCCTCGAGCTCAGGAAGAACGAACAAATCATCGGAGCCCCAGTGCACGAGCAGAGCCTGGACATTCTTGTACCGCTGAGATGCTCTCCCGCGATTTGGGAACGCTCGCGCCGCCGACTTGTGAATGTTAGACTGCTATTACTCTCTCATACCAGCTGAGAAAAGGGGTTTAAAGGGGGGCCAGACGCACATCTTCAAGCCTTTGGGCAAACTGCCCGATATGCTTCACATGGAAACTCGCCCGGCTGATGTCATGAGTTGCGGATCGCGCATGAACATCTCGCGGGCTCATGGCCTGTCGCACACACAGTGAGCTCATTGTCGTCTCTCAACAGACACAATCTCCAAACCACAGCGAAAGCAAAAAGGAGAACAAGGCTTCCAACATACGGGCGAGGCACCGTTTCTTATACCATCGCCTTCGGCGGGCCGCCGCGCGCGAATGGTGACATACGGCTGCTGATCGCTGCTCATTGTTTGCTTTGCCGGATCGCTTCGTCAAACAAAGACAGGTCAGACGGAGGCTGTTAGTGGTATTGGGCGTTCCCCAACTTCACCCCACAACGCATCTGGGATATCGCGGACTCCGAGAGCGAGAGACGGCTAGTATGCAGTAGCAAAAGGCTTTGAAGAGCACATCGTGTCTGTGGGAAAACCGCAGCCGCTGAGCGAGGCCCGACGGAGAGCCTTTGATGCTTCGCGGCCAAGTGGAGAGAGCGCCGTTGCACGTGGATCAGCCGCCCGTTTCTGGTGGTTCGGTGAAGCGTCTGTCAAAGAGGCAAGCCACTCGGTCCCCAAAGAGGCTTAGCGACGTTGCACCCTCAAGGCCCTGCAGCAGCAGCGCATTTGCAGCGCTTCCAGCGGCCGCACCGCCACAGTATCGTAGATTGGTGTCTGGATAGATGGGATGCTCCAGCCACAGGCACGAATCGTTGCTGCGCTACTCCTTGTTGCTCGGTTCCCTATGAGGAAATATTGCTTGTGATCTCACTTGGTTTCATTAATTTGCCCGAGCCGCAAAGGATCCAAGGAGTTGTCTCTTCCGTAATAACATATGCCGAAACAGGTGACCGATTCTGTATCTCTTGCAAGGAAGACCCTTTCTGCAAGGACTTATATACACCAACTAATACGCAGTCCGTGCATAGGTAGCTTACAACAAGTTGTGACACTAATGGTGCCTGTAGATTGGTAGTCTTATGCTATGTACTAATCTATATCATATATTCGGATGAGATTTAGTCAATGTTCATTTCTTGATCTCTCTGCTTCCCCTTCTCCATCCTCAGGCAGCTAGTCAGCGCCTCAAGGTGCAGCAGATGCCCCCTGCGAATATAAACAAACGTCGCATATGCCATGCTGGCTGACGCAACGGCTGCAGCTGAGATGAGTGATGGCCACTTGAACTGCTCTGGGCGAGAGAAGACAATGGTGGAAGCATAGGCGAGAAGCTCAAAGGCATTCTGCCAGGCGGCTTCAACGGAAGAGAAGACACCACGACTTTCGGCCTCAACTTCCTGATGATGTTGTTAGCGATGATACAAACAGATGCCGCTTGTAATAGACTGCATATGTAGCTTTCCTTACCTCCTGAACAATGAGCTGGACGCACAAGTCAAATCCTCGGAGACCTAGGCGACTCAGTACTGTGCCTCCCACAAGGCCACTTGCCGAGATGAGCGAGCTGTTCATATCAAACGTCCAAAACACAGATACACCCGCAGCCAGCATAATAACTTGCCAGCTACTCATCCAGAGCCCAGCTCTGATCGCTCCAATTCGTCCCATGAGCCAAGGCGCCGCCCAGGTGGCCGAGACCTCAAAAATCACCCCCACTGTTCTTGCAATACCAACCTGCATTGAGCTATATCCCGCAGAGAGTAGGTATGTAACCATCTGGCCTCCGAAGCTGAGAACTGTGAAGTATAGAATGGCGCCGGCAAAGGACGGGAGGAAGGCTTTGTGTCTAACGTATAAGGCAAAGTCTCGCGTGGACGTTTTAGCGATGGAAACAAGCCGCTGCGAGATAGCACGAATAAAATTGCTCGAGGCGTGAGATGGCTCGGCTTCTGTCCCGTTTCTCCGCGGTTGCGTTTTCACCTGTTGTAGTTCTGGAACCTCGTAATAGACCTTGGCGATGGCAACGTATTCAACTGCGACAGATGCTGCATTCATAGCAAAATTGACGATAATGGCTACCCTGGAGGAATATGCGTCGATCATAGCGATGAATAGCGGCCCAAATAACTTGCACAAGAGATCTATCCGTCGCATCTGAGCATTCATGACTTGAAGAGCGTCCGAGTTCCTTTCTGATACAACTACAACCTATATACACGTCAGCGGAATTCGTAAGGAATATACTCGCACCACTAGTGCTGATGAATGAATATGTTTGGCTCACCCAGTCCTTTTCCACAGACACTAGATTCAGTATGGAACATAGCTTCTCTACACAGGCGAAGAATGTGATTACCGCGAGCAAGCCTGCTCGTAAGATGGGGGAGAGCGGTAAGTCAATGGCTAGAACATAGAAGAGTGCGCAAGATCCTGCAACGACTAGTCTCTGGAAAACTGTTACGTATTAAGGAGTGGACGTATAATGAGAGATGGCATGTGCCATTTGACCTTAAGAGCACAAACACGACTTACCAATGGAGACTCGGACAACTTGAAGGCGATTACCTGTATCAATGTACCACCCAACCATCGGCGCAAAGACGATTGCAGACAGACCGCGGACAAGGGCATACAAGGACATTGGGAGTAAGGTTCCAGGGAAAACAGCTGCTAGGTAAAGCACCGCACCAAACTCAAAAACCCTAGAGTTCCAGGTCGACAAAAAGTGCGATACATAGAGCCGTCGAGCAACTGAAGTTGGGACATGGTGATGCGTCAAGTTTGAGTCCGGACTGTCATCTTGGTCAATGGCATTTCTCCCAAGCAGAGCGGTGCGCTCGTCATCGGACGGCATGGTGTCCATCACGCGAATAGAAAGAAAAGGAACTGGAGAAGAATGAATCCATTCTGCAATTTCTAAGAAATAAGTATATATACATGACAATTGAGTCTTTTACGAGGGCTTCTTTTTAGAATTTGCGTGGACTCAATGGAAACCCGCAACCAAGTAGTATTCATTACTTGGAATTACCCAACTGTGCCGTAAAACGGCGCTAAAAACGCCACGGACAACATCTACTCCGCTTACATAAGTCATAGGCAGCCAATGAAGAGCTGTTTTTAATAGTCTTGACTTCTACAACCTGGTACTCCGTCATCCGCACATCTCCTATGCTTGCCCCTACTCTCTCTGGGCAGGTTGACGTTTTTGTCATGGTACCCTGAATATTTCTCTCAAGTTAGTCCCACTCTGTGGGCATTATGCCGCCAATACGGGCTTGCGACGTGTGCTTTAAGAAAAAGGTATGTTATATCCTCAGGTGTTTACGGTTCTTGCTGACTCGTCTCTTTAGATCGAGTGTTGCCGACCCGGCCCTGCTCTACCCTGCAACTGGTGTAGTCATCAGAAGTTAGCATGTACAGTCAGTAGGGAGAAAAGTAAAACTGCTATTAAAAGGTATGATAATAATATACATATAGCCTGGAATACTCTGTTTGATCTAAGGTGTTAATGACCTGAGTAACAGGACTAAAGCGAAGGATGTGGTTAAGCTTCTGGAACGAATAAAGCAACTTGAGAGTTCTCTTGCTCAAGCCGACGCTCCCCAATGGCAAAGTATTGCTGAAGCACCGGGGAGAACTCGAGGCTTGAACTCATCCATTGTAAATGAAGATAGCAATGCTGGAATACCCGGGACTGACGACCAACCAAAGCACAGCGCTGCTCAAGCCTCATCACCCACACAGCCAAGCGGCCAAACCTCTGATGATGGCATCGATGCGCATATTGCTTTTGCCACTCGTCTTTTTGGGCAGAATTGGTATCACAGAGGATTGCCAATTGTTTCCGAAAACGGCCTGGAATGGATTGCGTCCAGGACTGACCAAGATACTACAACGCTAAGGTCTTACCTGTCCAGAGGCCGACTGGCTTGGCACTTTTCAGCCGTTCAAGAGCAAATTCCTGTTGGAGAGCCGTGGGATTTGCCCGACAGGAATCTGGTACGCCAGTGGTTTAGTGCTCTTCCAAGTTCCTCTTTTCAAATCTTGCTTCCTCTTCTCGACAAGGTGCTTTTTGAAGAGACTGTAAATACAGCATACCAAATTTCCGAAGGAAATCACGCCTCTCACACTCATGTATCAGCTAGAGCATGCGTTTGGGCAGCCTGCGCCGTCATGTCTCACTTGAAGTCTTTTGACCAGGCCTCCACGTCGAATAGTGGCAAGGTTTGCGCAGCGAGGGCGGAATGGTTTTTGGGACTTGCCAATGGACCCTCAAATCTAGATACTCTTCAAACATTAGTATTGTTGGTAAGATTATCCTTCTACCCATATCTTGGTTCGATGAATCTGACGAGGAATTTTACTCTTCTCATTAGCAAAAGTACCAAACAGCTGCTGGCCAGCATAACAGCGCTCAAGCTCTACATTCAACAGCCTGCCGAATGGTTTGTGAGCTCAATGGCCACTCACGCCAGCCGATAGACCATAGTCACTCTGAGTACTCGCTTTTTCAGCGCCGAAGAGACCATACCAGGAAGTTATTCTGGCTGTGCTATATATTTGACAAGGATCTCTCTCTCTTATCTGGGTTGCCTCCAGTTCTTGCCAACGAGTACTGTGATGTTGGTGGAGCTGAGGAATATTTGAGCCATGACGACTTTTTACATGCGCCCGATGAAGCCATTGAAGATAGTCATTCTATTGCGTGGGATAGAGTCATCCCGTTCCTTCCGGGCGACCCCCGTCTCGGAATGTTGAAGGAGAAGATATTTCGGCTACTTTACTCACCCTCTGCGCTGAAAATTCTCGACAGTGAGCTACTTAATCGCATCCGCCGGCTGGATGATGAGCTTGAGAGCTGGCGGTTGTTTCTTCCTGTTGCATTTCGTCCGAAATTATCGATCGTTCCAAGTCAGGACCTGCCATCTACTCGCATATTTTCCGGCTATTTGAGATCAGTACAGCTACAATTGGAATATCACTACCTTCTGACCATAATCCATACACCAGTTAGAAGGTTTGGAGCTGCTCAAGATGCTGAAACTAGTCCGCCTGAGGAACTTCATAGCGTCATGCATTCAAGCATTGACCTGTCACTGGAGGCCAGCCGCTCGACACTGAATCTGTTGAATGAACCAATCGCCATGTTAAAACAAGAACGTTTCTGGTAAGTGTCAAAGAGCGATCTTAATTCTTTAGCACCATAAGCAATTTGTTAAAACATTCTAGGCATTCTATCGTCTATCCGCTTATATCTGCAATGTCGTTATTCGTCAACATACTCTTACATCCTGTTGGTCCTCGAGCAGTGGCCGACATGGAATCGCTTACCCTGGCTTCGAGTATAGTCATCAAGATGCGACCGCGAGCCGTTTCACATAACGAAAGGAAGTACAATGAGCAGGCAAGTGAATTCATGGCGGAATTGTTGAAACTAGCAAACAGTGCTATTTTACAAGCGAGCAGCGCCACAGAGCTGGGCACAACCCATCCATCCAATGAAGTGAGCGTCCGTGCCAGGGGCCAGGGATAGGATCATGTTATCAGTAATGGTTTGATCCTTCGCTCGTCGGTTGTTCGCTACTTTTTGCACGGAGTACGTGTTCGTTACAATTACGAATCCTCGCTCCTACGCTGCTAGAATCAGACAGAGGCCCAGCCTCGTGTTGGACGCATGCAGAGTGATTGCCACGACAGCAAGCAGTATTAGCCATGCTATGTGAGTTGTCGTAAAGTTACAATAGACAAGTTAAGTTGGCACACGTGGTGGCAGCCCAACATGCGGCAGCTGAATCTCAGGCTCATATCGCCAAGCCGCCCATCCTTGTGCATGTAGCAAACTGTACGACATGAGCATGCATCCAATCACTGCTCTATCCCAGGCACCAAGACGGAGTATTTAAAGCCTCTGTGTGAAACGCCCCCCGCCATCCCAATCTCAATCCTTTTTATTTTCAATTGGAGGCGTATTGTACAGCTTCCACGTTATGTTGTGTCGTCGCACAATAACAACAATAATAACAACACCGGTTGCCCAACCGCACATTATTTAGGATGGCCAATATTATTCCCAAGTGGCCCCATGAGTCCGACAAAACGCCCCATCTGCCGCTGCAGATGCAATATTGCATACTTTGCCGCTATCCAGTCCGCAGCCCTGAACGCATTGAAGCTGGTAAGCCACATCCACTCTCTACCCAACTCACCTCTGTGTGTAAGTCGTCTTTCTAACTCCACCCACCTTAGTTGTCGGGAAGCGCGATTCGCCAACTTACTCGACGTACACTAAGGGGTTTTCTTACCCTCCAGTGACTCGGGAACCGTTTCTAACTAAGTCTTATGCGAAGTCCGCATCAGTCCCTGAGGATTGGCGCCTTTGTCTCATTACCAATTGCCATACATGCGAAACTGTAGAAGTTTCGGCTGTATACCACGTAGACTGCTTCAACATCCTCGGCAAAAGTGCAACACTGAAGGAGCCAAGTCTCGATGATATTTGGATCATTGCTTCATGGACGCAATCGATATCCAATTCGCGCTTTCAGGCACCACCTGAAATTGCGGCTGGATTCGCAGCTGATAAAGACCTCATTGGTGAAGATGGGTCCATTCTGGCTAAAATTTCCGATATACCGCGTGAGACGAGAGACATGATAGCACAGCATTCCCCTGATTCTCTTGTTTGGAGATGTGCTTCAGCACTCAGAAGGTGGCGCACCTTCCAGCCCCTGCTGGACTCTGACACTGAAATCAAGTCCTTGTCATTCGATAATGTTAAGTATTGGAGTCGAGACAAAGGCCTAGTCACTGGAGATGATGGAAGTGGCAAGGTCAGGATCACACTCGATGGCCTTGGCATCTCGCAGGTGGAATACGTGAATGAGTCTCCCCCTCAACCAGACTCTCGCCATCACAACGTATGGTACGTTGTTGAAGAGGCATCCTTGATGCGAGGAGCCCTTATTGAGATCAAGGTTAGACTACTTCTTATATACACACTGTGTCAGCGGCTGACTTTCCAAGGGACCTTTCATGAGATTCTACAAGACGCCATCTTTCAATCTATGGGATACGCCAATTCCACCGGACCAAACTCTCACGACTTGGAATCGTGAGAAAACAGCAAGCAGGCTCATCCGAAGTATCCCTCTGGGGGATCTGGGGAACATCACTGGTCTCACAGTGATTTGCGTGAGACACGCAGTGCGGATGATTCATGTCCACCGCGAGGACCTCTTCCCGGATGATAATTCGCCTCCCGCGGTGCGTCATTCGTCATGGGAATCAAACAGTCAGTGGACGGATACCATTTTCTTCCCCTTGGCCAAGGGAGAGAAGATTAGCTCGATTTGGATCCGCAAATGCCCACTCCTTTTGAACATAATGTATGTTCCTGACACTTTTGCGGTAAGTTACTACATAGGCTGCTTTGTTGCATTTGCAAACGGGCGTTTTTGCTGACAAGACATCTCTCCAGGTAATGACCACGACGGGCAGATTCCAGCTGTTTGGCAAATATTTGTGCCCAACTCGTCGGGACGTTCATTTTGAGAAGTTGGTCGACAATTGTGAAATGACACATTTCTTGCTTCAAGAATTTGAAGAGCCATATCCGAGATCCAGTCATTTTGCAGTTGCCTCGGCGTCGGCCGGCGATACTAGGCCTTCGCCTGCCATTCCAAGACAGATATCTCAGTCTCGGGGAGACGCCATGAACCAGACCTACTACTTCTTACAGGTATTGTCCCTTGATAATATCCAGAAGATATGGCTTTTCCGGCCTCCGGTTGCGGATAACTACGAAAGGATTCCTGGACTTCAGCAGCGATGGCGGAAGAAAAACTACCTGTGTGTAGGTGTGGTGATGAAATACAACAACGGAGCAGTAGCGGCCGCTGGGGATTGCCGTCTGGAACGCAACGTCAATGTGGAGCTGATAGAGTCTCCAAAATCAATCTATCATAAGAACATATTTGAAGTTGGTCGAGTCGAGATGGATTGCACAGAGCCAGCAGGTGACGGGGATGGTGATTGGGAGGCCTGGGAATGCAACGAGATTGGCCATCATTTGGAAATGCGATGGTGGTCTGAGGACACCCATGATACTCGCATCACTGTAGCTGATATGATAAACTAACGAATGATTGATTTCTTTCTCTGTACGGAGTAGAACTTGGGAGGTCGGGCTGTACGGCTTCCGCGGGATGCGACTCCCTCTGCTTTCTCTCTCTATATTAATGCGTACCTCTCTCAATTGATTGATAACATGCTTCATGCATGTGCGATTGTATGTGCTCTGTCTCTTCCGTTAATAATCCATCGATCAGATCAATCTCAATCAACGCAAGAGACTTTCTTGAACTTTTCCACCCCTACAAATATCGCTTCGAAACGGTCATACTCCGTCTTGGTCATAACACACTAGTCATAAGCTTAACTGTACAGAGGTAGACTCGCAATCCTAACACAGTTGAGGCTGACTTCCCAAGCTTCTCAGTAAGCGACGGATCATTTTTGCCAAAACAACGGAATCCTTCACACTGCCAAGAACGTGAGCTCTAATAACAGCTAATCTCACTTTAGCTCCGTGCGGGGCTGACTGGCTGACTCTAGGATGACAGGCACAATCTAAATGCTACTTGTATTTTCTGCTCTGGATTTTTTTCGCTGAGATCCACTGGATGTTACACGCGTTGTTCTGTGATGTATTGAAGTAATTGCTTTCTTGCTCCCTGCTGCTGAAACTCCGAGTTGATGCCCGTCATGTTGCAGACTCTGCAGACGCAGATTCTAGCATTGGCATGGCCGCTGGCCATTGCTACGTCGTGCTTCTTCATATTATTTTGGATCATTGAGCGTGTAGTTGTCGATTACCGGTTGAGCAAGATCAATGGTGTTCGAGCCTCGATCCTTGGCGGCAATCCAATCACTTGTATGAAATATCTCCAGGCGCCGCAAATGAATTAAAGAATGCCGCTCTTTGGCTCTTTACTTGGCTGACTGAGCACGCAGCATTCTACTACTTCTTTAGGGCAGGTTACATGCATGCTAACAATCGTATGCTCGAAAACTTCACCAGCATGTTTGAAAAAGCCGATCCCTCCTGTCCTCATGCTGTCGAATTCACCATCATCGGCCACCGATCCATACTGACCATTGACCCTGAGCATATAAAAGCACTGCTTACCACAAACTTTACGCACTTTGGAAAGGGCCCGAGGTTCCACAAGACCTGGGAGCCATTCCTCGGCGACAGCATCTTTACGACGGATGGGCAGTTATGGCACCAGAGCCGGAACCTGATTCGACCAATGTTTGTAAAGCAAAAGGTTCGAGATTTAGACATTCTTGAGAGATGGAGTGATGTAATGATTTCGAAACTACCGCCCTCGGGACAGACGGTGGATATGTGTGATTTGTTTTACCGCATGACGCTGGATGCCATAACAGACTACTTGTTGGGCCACAGCGTCGAGAGTCTGGAGAAGTAAGATGCACATCGTGCCGCATTCTTGTATATGTATCCTCGGGATGGCAGCCGGCTGACCTGTTGACAGCCCCAATGGCAAGTTTACGAAAACTTTCACAGAGGTCCAGCGAGCTCAGATGCTCATCGCAATCCTCGCGTATGTGCTTCAATCAGATGCGGATATGCACCGTTGACAAATATTGACTCTGTTTCTCATAGGCCTTTCCGCCATTTCATCCCTCAAGGCGAGTACAGGAGGGGCATCAAGATTCTTGAAGAGTTCATAGAGCCCTTTATCAAAGCAACACTAGCCCTCACCCCGGAGCAGTTGGAGAACATATCCAAGTCAGACAGAGAATTTACTTTTCTGCACCACATTGCTCTGTTTTCGCGGGACCCAAAGGTCATCCGCGATCAGATCATGGCAGTGCTGCTGGCGGGGCGTGACACGACGGCGGCGACCCTGTCTTGGACGATGTACGAACTATCCAATTACCCCGAGATTTGGCGCAGGTTACGAAGCCGCGTTTTGGAGAGGGTCGGGCCGGATGCTGCGCCAACGTATGAGGATATTAAGGATTTGACGTGCCTTACTCATGCGTTGTACGAGACGTTGAGACTCTACCCTGCGGTTCCATACAACGTTAGGACATGTCGTAAGTAGCTTCGTCATCACAATCCTTCGGAACCGGAAAACGAAGTCCAGGCTGACCATTTACGAAAAAAAAAATAGTCGAGGACTCGACACTGCCAGGTCTACCAGGCCAACCGGACATTGCCACCCTCGAAGGCGATCACATCATATACAGCACCATCGTCATGCAACGTCGCAGGGATCTCTATCCTCCAGTATCCGAGACATTTGCAGACCCAGCGATTTACAGCCCCGAGCGATGGGAGCATTGGACCCCCAAACCCTGGCAGTTTGTGCCCTTTAACGGTGGGCCCCGGATCTGCATCGGGCAGAACTTTGCCATGACTGAGATGGCGTTTACGTGTAAGTGGATTTACTATGAGCCTTCACATGAATACCGAACGAGGGAAGCATACGTAAAGTTGAGAAATACGAACTGATTTATTCTCAACACAATCTATAGTGGTTCGTCTGCTTCAAAGGTACGAGAGGATTGAATACAGGGGGGACTGGGCGGCGCAGTATCTCAAAGCAGATATTGTCGGGTGCCCGGGGCAAGGAGTGCCGATTGCTCTCTACGAAGCCAAGCAGCGGTATTGAAAGAGACAAAGGCTGAGCTGGGTTCAAGTTTTCCAGGGTACCAAATGCGGATAGGGAGGCTACTTGGTGTTGCTGTTTAGGAGAATCGACCTCTACCTGGATAGGGGTTTAGATTTATATTTTTTACAAAGATCTCCATGAAAAGGATAGCCTGATCAATTAATTTTTTTTTGCTCTAATAAATTACTAAGGAACTCATCTAATTCATGCAAATCGGATGTTGGCGATTTCTCCTAGTAGTGTCATCATGTCTCACTCATTCTGGCTGGTGCTCTTTGGACTAACAATTTTCTTACAACGTCAATCGGCACAGTGTAACTTTGAAATCTACATTACCATTATCGGCAATATCTATCGCGGCATTAATTCACTTTATTCATAACAACGTCACCCTCAGATGTCGCGTTTCTGAGGCTGAGCTTTCTGAAGCACAAAAAGCACAAGGTAATCTTATAGGCTAATGAGCTCCCCCTTAGTCAGTGGGGTCAATCCCCTATAAGGACTGTGGAGGTGCCTGACACCGGCCCAAGCCACCAACGGCGGCATTGTAGATTTAGTGGACACCTCAGCCGGACCATTCCAGGCCCTTTGCTTGTCGTCACATCATAACAAGACATAACAATTGAAGCTCATCCGTCTCTGAAGCTCCTTTTTAAAGTCACGGGGACAAGCATATGATATAAATCCAAGTCCAAGACATCGCATACTATTTTACACAAGTTCCGCATAGCCCGGAAAGGAGCCTCATCGCATCTTGTCGGCATCATGAGAGAGAGAATCACATACTTTCACCCGCAAGATGCGGGCATCGACCCCAGCCAACTGAAGATCCAGGACACACAGGTTCAAGGCCCAGCAACAGAGGCGGTGCGGGAGCACAAGATTACCTTGACGCTGCCGGAGCTGCCTTCTGAGCTGGCCGGCCTTCTTCGCGATCTTGAGGAGCTGCATCTGAGATGGGCCACCTCTAGGAGCTATAACACCCTGGAGCCCTTTAGCTCGCGGCTCTCTCCGGGTCTGCACGTATCGTATACTCCTCTGAAGGAGGACCAAGATCCGTTTGTTTAACCCTGTTGACCATCGATTCTTGAGGCCCTCTATGGCTAACACTTGAAACAGGGAAAAGTTGTGCACGGCCTTGCAAGCATTTGGGCGAGTGGACTGCTCATCACCAGAGGTAACATCTCAGACCACACGACCAGCGCAGTCCAAGCATCATCATCTAACCCATTATCATAGGCTTACATCAACCTCAGTGATGGCCGCCAAGAGGGCTCTCCCGCCTTGTTCTTTTACCACGACGTGGAAAAATTGGACGGGCTGGCAAAGAGACTCGCTCCCGTGGTTTGCTCAGGACCGACTGCTGGAGAGTGTAGAAAACAGCTACAAGAGCTGAAAGACGCCGTCAGCCTGGACATTTCTTACGATTCTACGTCTGAATCCGTCAAGATCCAAGCCCTCTGGCCGCTGCAGCAACGCGACATTTCGGTCCCTGCATCACCCAAGGGCCGGACAGAAGTCGGCATCCTAGGCAGAGACGCTCCGCCAGGCATGGAGGCGCATGAAATTGGCGTCTCAGGAGTGCTAACCGTCATCGGCGAACAAAAAGAGCCATCTCCAGCCTTATTCTCCTTTGCAGCCCGGCACAGGACGGCCTCTGGTTCTTTCACATCCAAGTTCCAGAAGCCAACAGGTCTGCATCCGACTCTGCAGCTGAGTCTGAGCACAACGGCGCCTCCGCTTGACGACGATGCTGAGTGCGCTCCGTATGCATATCTCACTTTGCCCAAGGTGATATTCGCCGACAGGTACCAGCTGGCAGACGAGCTGTTCCTTGCGTCCAAAAACTTGACAGCTACAAAGTACGTGAGCGAGCCCGTGGATCTCGAAGCTCCCGCATACACAACCAAGACGTGGGGATCCAACGTGCTTCTGCAGCTGGCACCTCCCAAGGACAGTGCCAAAGCGGAGGATTGGACTGTTGAGGTGCCGCTTCATCTGCGCTATCTGAAACCCACTCCGACAGGCAAAGAAGAAGCCGGAATTCCTTACCCCGTGGTGTTCTGGGCGTGCGAGAGTCAGCAAGATGTCGCCTATGGCGTCAGTCCGTTTGATCGCGTCAATCTCGGATACGATGGCCTATTTAGTCCAAGCACAACCTTTTGGCATGTGAGCCCCAAGCCTGAAGCAGGCGGTCGTCTTGTCAACAACATCACTGTCCCTATAGTAACAGATGGGGCATCTCAGTGGGTGGGAATTGGAACGGCGATAGCTGTAGGGCTGGGTTTCGTCTGGATCTTGTTGCAGCTGGTGGGGGGATACTCCAAGTCTGGACATGGGGCGGCGACAGCCAAGGCGGAAGAAAGCAAGAAGAAGAAATAGAGATGGTGATGATTACGGGTTCATACGGTTTTATGGGAGGAAGGGGGGGGATTGGGGGAAATGGATCTTGGGTTAAGCGTAGCACAGCAGGCTCGACTATTTTGTGTGCAGGTATTATAGAGGAATAACAACAGACTTTCAGCATCTTTGCAAGATATGAGATTCTATAGACAATGCTTCATGCATAATAACTGAATATCCTTGAAGCCATCATACTATCACCCCAGCATAGCGCCATCTCCCTGATGCTGCTGCAAAACCACGTGACCTCATACTAGCAACTCGCTTTTTACCTCCGGACGGGAATCGGGTTTAACAGTTGCCCGGACCCGGTGTTGTTTATGTTCAGCCTGTAGCCCCCCGAGCAATGCAATGATGCCACCGACATCTACACAGAGAAAAAAAAAATTAGAGTGACTTGACAGTAGTGTTTTATTTTTTTATTAATTTTCCGGATTTGTTGCCAAGAAGCGGGCGCCCCATGCCATGTAATTGGAGGCGCATCTGCTACAGCGAGGTCTCACTTCCGACTTGGCAGAACAATACACTGGCACAGGGCACGATTTGACTCGCCTCGGATTTCGAAGAAAACGCCGAGTCAAGGGGGAATGTCGCCAGGAGGCTTGGAGAGCAGCTGAATCGCATGAGCACTGCAGGCCTGATGGCGCCGACTCCTCCATCAGCAGATTCACCGAGCCACGATGAGAGGACAAGGCGGAATGTGGCGTGTGTGAACTGTCGCAATTCAAAGGTGAGGATGCAGTTCTCTTATAGATCGGATCCGCTTTTATCGTCATTCGCTTTTCATATTGTCTTTAATTTTTTTTTTCTTATTTCATCTTATACGATTTTATAAGTCAAACCACATGAAGCTAAAAATGATTGTTAGGTTCGCTGCAAGTCTAGCCAAATTCCTGGCCAGCCATGCCAGAGGTGCGCCAAGCTGCAAATCTCATGTGTCGTTGACAAATCTCACAAGAGAGTCACAAAACGAAGGTATATACTAGTGATTTTCATCTTCCATCTCATCCTTTTCTTCACTTCTCCGACCAAACAAGTCCTTTACCTTCAACATTGAATGAATTTTCACAGTGTTTGCTTATATGATGAACGTAACTCTTGCTGACATTGGCTTCTCCCCTAGCAAACTTGAGCAGCTGGAACAGGAACTGAGAACCATCCAACAAGTCGTCAACACTAAAAAGGCCAACAGTGAATCTGCCTGGTCGCCTCCTAGCCCACTCACAGCCTTCTCCGCATCTTCAGATCAGGCACCATCCTCTACCGCTCAGAAACCAGTGAGGCCCCCTCTTTCTGTCCAATTGGTAGCGCCGCCGTCGCGGCCTCCAGAGAAGAGACAAAAGAAGGTCGGGCCTACGGAGACGCGTGTCTTGGGCTCCATCCTCATTTCTGGGCAAGATATTGACTACTACTTTAGCAAGTGAGTTCAAACCATACCCCCCCAATATCCCTTTTCCCTACCATTAAAGACACGGAGGCTAAGACGTAAAATACAAGGTTCCTTCAGCACTTCCATCCCTTTCTTCCCATCTTGCGCAGGAAAGAGCCCGATGACTGCTACGATGCGCAGCCAATGCTCTTCTGGACCGTCTTGTACGTGGCATGCCGACGGTACGCAAAGGACAGCCAGCTCTTTGGCGCACTTGTGGAGCATATTTCCAAGAATCTCTGGACCATGATGTCAAGCGCCGTGCTGGGCCTTGACGAAATCCACACCATCCTCCTCGTCTGCGCATGGCCATACCCGACCATCCGCTTCGTTACTGATCCTTCGTCCATGTTTGCAACCATGGCCATGAACGCATGCATGTCTCTTGGCCTCCACACCGGCCGAGGATCACACCCTCAATTCTGCGTTGGAAGCCGACACGGCTACACGTCTACTGATGAAGAAGCCTCGTCCACATGGATAGCATGCTGCTTCCTTGCTCAAAAGTTTGTTATTCTACCACATTGCCTTATAATCCCTCTCTAACTTTGTTTAAACCATAGGACAGCGTCAAGTGCAGGCCACCCACCCCCCTTCATCCAACACAGCGACGCACGCTGCAAAACCGCCCTCAATTCAAATTATTGGGCTGATCTGCTGACCATCTATGACCTTCAACGGTTTCTCAACCGGTTCCACATGGCCATGCTGGCACAGACCTCTACAGTAGGCAGCGTCCCAGAGAGCGCCATAGCGGTATGGGAAAACGAACTTGAGACGCTCAAGCCGCTTATTGTCCGATTTGACACTGGTAAGACAAACCATCTATACTTATAAATACAACACATCTCCCCTTTTTTTACACAAAAGCAATGGGAGAGAGAAATGCTCACCTCTTCAATCACAGAAATATCTCGCGTATTTAGACTGGCCGCCCAGCTCGAAGTCCAGCTCTTCTACTTCATGTCTCCCTCCACCATTACCGCAACCAACAACAACCTCACCACCAACGCAAACACCGCCCTCGCCAACCCCCCAGCCTCATCCGCATCCTCATCCCCGACC